>VZQC01005743.1:256594-499307 GCA_009823505.1 Rhizomys pruinosus
AAAAAAAAAAAAAAAATAGTGAACTTAAATTCCCAGTTAATGAAATTATAAAATATATTGAGTCTGGAGGAAAAACATTTTCTTGATTAACAAATGGCATAGGCTGTTTCAAAAATTCTGTAAAATCAACAGATATTACTGGAATTTATAAGTGAGTATATAAAAGTCACTGAAATAAGATTAATGTACAAATGTGATTGCTTTCCTATACATCCACAATGAACAACTAAAGATTGAAAATATATATGTACAAAAATGTACAAATCTAACAAAATGTATTCAATCCTATGTACAGATAACTCTGATTTTGAAATTATACATTATGTGAATAAATGGAATGATAGTTTTTGTTGACTGGTGAGATAATATTTAAGACTTTTTGAAATTTGATCTATTGATTCATGTAATCATACTTTAAATTATAGGAAGATATTTTATGAACATTGACGACAATTTCTACAACAAAGTCCAAATCAAAGCTCATATGCTCAAGATAGAATAGTATTTGCAATGAAAGAGGAAATAGGAAAGAACACTCGGTTGAAAAATACACACACACAAATAAAGTAACATTTAGTGATATTTGATAAAGAAGTTTGGCAAATTCAAGGGAGAAAATGGAATCTTTTCACCAATGGAACAAGTCACTAAAAGCATCTCCAGTACAACCTTAAATTAGCCCATAATTGATGCTAGAAATCAGATATAAAACAAAATATTCTAAAAGTCATTTGCATCCAGTGAAGCACTGATTTCAACAATTACATTATTATACTTAGTAAAATACATACCATCAAAATACATGACAATACTGAGTGATGGCAAAAATTTAAACAATAGAATTCTTTTTATCTTGGTTAGCCTGCAAATTGCTACAACCGTTTTGCAAAACTCAAGTTCTGTGTTTAGAATTGCTTGTTTTTTTTTTGCGTGGGATCTCACTATGTAGCCCAGGCTGGCCTCAAACTACAGAGGCTCGTGGTTCAATCTCAATGTGTTAGATTCAAGAACGTCAGTTTGAGTAGGTTTAGAAAACTCTTGCTATATGATACGGCAGCAGTTGGATTCCTTGGAATTCACCCACTTGCTTTGAAAAAAGAAATGTTCAGAAATATAACTATAAATGATACAATAAGTAACCCAGCTCTAACTCACCACTTGCAGAACTTGGCCTTGGCCATTTGTGACCTTTTGTGTTTCTGACCCTCTGTTGCATTAAGGGAGCTTCATTAGTGAGAGATCAGTGATTCATTAGTGTCCTCTTTATCTCTTGTTCTATGCTGTGTGAGCCTTAGGTATAGAGGTTGTGTGTAGATATGCCACTTAGGCTTGGGCAATTCGCAGACAATATCTCTGTGTGACTAGTTTGGAACTCTGTAATAGCCTCCATCTGCTGCAAAAGAAGGTTCTTTGATGAGTGGTGACTGGGATACTTACCTGTAAATATGAGGATACATATTTTGAATTTAGTAAGAAATTACAGTAGCCTAGGGATGTAACAATCTTGGGGTTTTCTATAAGATCTACGATGTGTGTTACTGTAAACATAGCCAAATACATACAGATGGAGAGATCATAGATCTTAGAGAATTTAGCCTATTTGCATTGAGTTTGCTGAGCCATTTTTCTCTTTTTCCCACAACTTAATCATATTTTAGTTCTGTCTAGATTAGGAACTATATATTTTATTCTGTTAGCTAAAAATCCAATGAAAGATTATTTAAATTTCTTCCAAATTATTGTAGTTTCGACCATTGGATGGTCTTTTAAGCAGAAGGTTATCTAACCATATCTAAACTGCCCTTTTATTTTCTTCTATTTTGTGGTTTAGTAGCTTATAGTTTAAAGTTTATATTTGGATCTTGCATCCACGTTACAGGCTCAAGACTATGAATTAATCACTTGTTCCTACCCTGACCCAAGACTGTGGGGATGGGCTATATTTTTTATTTATTCACCTACTTTAAGATGAAAAATATGCCACCTGCAGATTGCTAATAAGCACAGAGTTTGCACGGCTCTCTAGCAATGAAGCATTGATAGTACCTTACTTGTGGACTTAAGCAGACCTTATCATATTGGACCATCTAATGTATAAGAGCAGCAGATGCTGTGGGTGTGGGGAAATAAGCAGCTGTCTTGAGTTTCTGGAAGAACAGAAACAAATAAAGCCACATTATGAAGGCCAGTATGCAATGTGCATACTGACCTGGCCATCATTAGCCACCATGTAAGTGCTAGGAACTGAACCCGGGTACTCTGCAAGAGCAGCCTGTGCTCTTAACTGATGACCCATCTCTTCAGCCCCATAATATATTATTTTGACTTTAATTTTTCCCATTTCTCTTTCTTTTACTCTGTGAGAATGTACCATAAAAATCTCACAAACTCAGGCAGATTTACCCAAGATATTCTGAATGCCAATGAGCATATGCTTAGAGCAAACATGAAATTATTGTGGTTAATAGGGAAACCTGGATTGGGACCAATATAAGGTCTGCTCATTATCTATCAAAAGAGAGATTTTTTTATTTTTTTTAATTTTATTTATTTCTGTATGTGTATGAATGTACTGTCTGCATGCAGGTTTGTGCACCCGTGTTGTGCAATGCCGCGGAGGTCAGAAGAGGGTGTCGGATTCCCCTGGAACTGGAGTTCTCCTGGAATTGGAGTTTCAGACGAAAAGAGGGATTTTAATCCTTATTTATAATAAAAAAATTATTATTGGTGTTTTGAAAGAAGAGGCAATCAGTATGCTTGATCATGTGGAGGAGGCTTGTGTGTTTGAGGAGAGATTCACAGATTTTCCCTGTATCTGATGTTCCATTCATTTTGTGAAATGATTCAGTGTATTTGGGCTCTTCAGCAAAGAATCACTTTCATCATCATCATCATCATCATCATCATCATCATCATCACAAGACCACCATCACCACCATCATCACCATCATTATCATCATCACTACCACCACCACCACCATCATCACCATCATTATCATCACCACGACCACCACCACCACCACCATCAGCATTATTATCATCACCACCTCCACCACCACCACCATCACCATCACCATCACCATCACCATCATTATCATCACCAGTACCACCACCATCACCATCATCACCATTATCACCATCACTACAATGATTTTACTTACAAGAGAGTATTTCTTACTATATTTTAGTCTACATTACAGTTCTATTGGGCCTTGTTAGGACACTATTAGAAGACACTTGATTAGGCTTGCAATTGAGAATACTATTTCAATAGCAACATAATTTTAACAGTTCAAATTCACAGCTTAGGTTCCCAATTTGGAAATAAAGATAAAAACAACAAGAGGAAAAAGAATAGTGATCACCAGCATGAAAATGTGTTCTGTAAATATTTCACGCCAGCTTTGATGCTGAAGTATCTGGAATTTTATTTGTCAAATTCAATCTTTTCAAGAGTGAAGTCTGAAGTGTTTTATACCGACATGAAGTCAAAATGTGTCTTCCCCTGAGTTTCTGACTGCCACTCTTTCACACCTAATTGAAAGTGATCTAATGTCAAATTGTTGAGTGTTTGCTGTCAGCAAAGCAAAGAACACAATGCATTATGGGAGCATCTTGAATCTATGGACAAGGCTTCATGTTTCCATTATGTCAGTAAGTGTTTGGATGGAAATATTTATCACTGCCTGCTCCTAAAAATACATATTAATTTTGACAGCAAACACAAGCAGGGGTAATGATTTAAAAAAAAAACTGTAATAGAATTTTTCATTTTATTTTTAGGGAAAGTGCGGCATGATCAACCTTCTCCATTAAATGAGAAAATCACTTTGCATTGAAAATATTACCCGTAAAAACATAGATTTCTACTTCTGTTTTAATATATATTTTTATTGTCTTAGAAGTCCATACATGCATACAATTAATACTTTCTTATACTTGCTTCTCACTCCTCCCATCTGATACCTCTTGATCCTGTCTCCACATCCCCCCTCCCAACTTCTCATTCCTTTTTTTCCCTTCTAAATTACCCACTGTGTCCAATTAATGCTGCCCACAAACACATGATTGGGGGTCATCCACTGGAGCATGCCCAGTTTACCAGAGACCACATCCCTAAAGAAAGCTGACCCTCCAACCCTCAGCAGTCATCACCTGCCAACACTTCTGCTGGAGTGGCAGCCTTCCTCCTCCATGCTGAAGTGTTGACTGGTTGATCTTCTGGAGACATTTAGGTGTTTTATAATGATGTTATCAACATGATTTTCACTAATTGTATAACACTGACATAGCTTCTTACAGTCAAGGCTCAGCGAGTCTGAAGAATTAAACAAGGAGATATTTGTTCACATCACACTGTAACTATTTACTATTAAAGTATCTATCCTAATTACATATGTTGTAGTGGAATACTACTTCTAAAAGGAAAAAAGAACACCTGGAAAAAGAAAAAAAAGATAATTTCAATTGTAAATCATTGTAATGAATGACAGAATGTCTCTTTGAGTTGCTTCATTTTATATCACTAAATTTTAATGCAAAACAGAGCTGTGACAACCGGAAAATGACTTTTTCCTTGTTGTCTTTGGAAAATTACAAAAGAAGTTGCTGCTATCTTTCCATGTATTTTATCAAGCTTCATGTAAGTACTCTCCAAGGATTCCAATTTATAGCTATTTTGAAAGGGTGACATTTCAAAACCATATAGCTTTGTTTTTCTAGGGCCAGACATTATCCTTTAAATAATAGAATTCCAGTGAGCTGGAACAATCTCCCATACCTGATGTTTTAGCAAACAGACTTTTCCCCAAAGCACAGTTGGAATTGCTTCTAACTGTCAAGGAAACCCACAGAGATTATATCTAAAGGTCTGTATTGTCTGTACCCAGGTAGAAGGCTTAAGATATCATTCCAAATAGCTTCGACTTGGTAATTGAACTTCTGTGAGGTACTTGGGGAAGCAGAAGTTAAGTAATGACTTTGCAATATTTGAGCTTAACATGTTTCCCAAATTGGCATTTTAACTCCATTCTTTGAGACAATGAAATACCCTTAAAATATCAATGTGCCAAACGACTGTTCCACATGCTAAATTTCCTACAATTGAAGATGTCAGAGACTAACCAGGTAACCACTTGAAAATATGTTATAGCTGAGATGCAGTTATCTAGCCAATAACTAGACTAGTTTTATGTTTTAATTTCATAGAGTAGGCAACATTTCTGCACCTAGATATTTAAGAGGTAATTGTCTTGTTACAACAAACACTATTTAAGTCTTTCTGTTCATTGGATATTTTTCATGAAACTAGGCTTATGCCTGTAAATATACACTAATTGTTCTTACGATCATGGAAATTATGGTCTAGAATGAAGGATAGTGATTTTAAAAATTCGTGGCCAATTCTCATACTCATGTTAACTCAAATAATATGTAGACCATGAAAACATATTAGGAAATTGATTTTGTTTCTTGGTAATTCGTGCAATTTTACTGAGTAAATAATGTTTAAAATAAGCAACAAAATAAGTTCGAAAGCCTGTAAAGGTAAACAGGGGAACGGTAACTTATCTGAGAAGGGCAAAGTAGAGCAAAGCATTTTGGTAAGAAAAAAACAGGCTGGTCTGAAATGAAGAACTTGTTAGATGTAGTCACTACAGAATTGGGAGTTGCCAAAATGCTCATTCATGCACTGCATGTTCATGTTATTGCTAGAATAAACACATTGCACATTGGAAAGAGAAAGACTTTGGGAAACAAACTCATGTAGATTTGATCTTGCCTCTTCGTTTGTCTTAACTTTGTTACCCTCAGGAACTCTTATACTTTTTCATCCTTTTTGTGGGTTAAATAATCACAGAGTGTTGGCAGAATTGTTATGAAAGTTAGTAAGAATTTGCAAAAGATTCATAGATGGAAAAAACACTTATTAAGAATTAATACTACAAATGTTACCAATAATAATATTTTCAGTATTAGGATAGCGATTTCCCTCAGAGCTTCCCAGTAAATTGACCAATAAATACAGTTTCCTGCTTTCCTGTTATGAACTACATTCCAACAGTTTATTTTTGCACATTTGAAATCGATTTATACATATGAACAAGTCCATTCTCAGCCTGTCTCTCCTTGTTAATAGAAGAATGATCCTTTCAAACTTGGAGTAAGCATTCTTAGTTTTTGGAATACACATGGAAATACAAAAAGCAGGAAAAATTCTAGAGCTTTCTAGAACACAGGTGAATTTTGTAAAAATTTCCTCCACTTCTACAGCTCTAGTTCAGTGATTTATTTTAGAAAATGTAAGTCTACTTTTAAAAATACACACATGCACCACTAGAGGACATGAGACACCTCTGTAGATAAACAAATCTGCACAACAATTAGAACCATAATTACAGGCAAGAGGTAGCATAAATGAATTTTTCAGTGTTGGTTAAAATCCTAAAGAATGAAAATGAAGCCGGGCGTGGTGGCGCATGCCTTTAATCCTAGCACTTGGGAGGCAGAGGCAGGTGGATCTTTGTGAGTTCAAGGCCAGCCTGGTCTACAGAGTGAGTTCCAGGACAGCTGGGGCTACAGGGAGACCCTGTCTCGAAAAGACAGAAGAAACAAAACAAAAAAAAAAAAAAAAAAGAATGAAAATGAAAAACAATGTTTTATATAGTATTCTGTGCTTAATGATAACTATAGAATCATCTGCATTTAACTTGACAAAAATATAAAAACGACAGTTTTAAAGTATGAATTCATGATGTTTTTCTTAGGAGCAGCTGATAGATTGATATAAATTTTTAATGTGTGAACATGAGTTGTACAATTATGCAGAAATTTCATCTACTGTTCTGTATCACAAACAAGAGTCTCTTATGGTTATGCAACAAACTCACAATCAACTAGTAGGAGAAATCACACATCTGTAAACTTTTAATTGTAGTTGAACTTTTGTTAGTGTGTTGGCAAAATGTTTTAATGGAATGAGGATGTATATGAACATGATGCAACTACAGAGATATGCAAGAATTTTATTTAAGCATGTATCTTTGACTTCAGCATTTGAGTCTTAGAATACTTACCTGAAGGGAAATATAATCATCAATTTTACTGATTATCATTCAGCAGCATTGCAACAGAATTTCTCAATGACAGTGCAGTTTATTGATAAATAATTTCATTAAATTTACTGTGGCAAGAGAGAACTAATGTAGATAAAATCATGTCTTATAATTAGGAAAGTCAGTTATAGATGTGTGTGTGTGTGTCTGTGTGTGTGGGGGAGTTGTGTCTGTGTGCATGTGTGTATGTATGTATGTGTATGTGTATGTCTATGTAATGGGGCCCTAGGACTTAGGATAAAGTTTTTTCTTATTTTTCAGAACCAACTCCCCATAGGAAAATATCCTGCCCCTGCTGCTTTGGTCTCTAGTCCCAGGAAAATGACTTCTGTTCCTGCTCCAGTAACTAGAGCCACCGCTGCCACTCTGTCCCTGTTTCTCCTGGATTTGTTGGATCATTTCTATAAATAGTGTCTGGGCTATGACACAGCAGACACGTGCTCAGAATTCTTCCCACTCCCACTGGTTGTCAAAAGAGTAAACTCATTTTTTCTGTTTATATATGTAATGCCATTTTCTCCTAATGTGGGCAATCTTTAGAACCCAGGAACAGGCCTTATATTCTGTGGCATGGGATATACCTAGAAAAGTCTCCCAACTCAGGAGATTACAGCTATGGAGTACAGTTGATGGCACAGTTGTGTTTATAGAGAGTACCCTAAATGAACTTTGCTAAATTTTACTATGAAAATATGATTACAGATACACTTTACCTGAAAATAAGCTGCATATTATAACTTTAATATTGCTTTATTTTATATTTAATATTTTATTGAAGCTTTGTGCATTTCATACATCACTTCTCAGTTCAATCCACACTCATTTCCCCCTCCATGACCCCCACCTCTTCCAAGTTCATGCAGTCTGCCATACATTTCCTGTATCCCCTTCTGAGACTTTTCAAAGTTTTTCAAAGCAGAGGATTATTTTGGAGGGGGGAGGAAGAACTCTACTGCTTCAGTCAGTTCCCTGTCCCAGTTCTTTCATTGTTGTTGTTCCCTCCAATCTGTATTGTTTCAACATATTCATTTATATATGTCACACATGTACTAAAATCACGTCATCTGAAAATAAATTGTATGTTATTTCCAAATCATATTTCAGGATTCATATTTTTCCCTTTTAAATTTATATTGCTCTAAAATATGCAAATATAGCCTCCATCCTTGTACTAAAATTATAAAGTCTGAAAATAAGTAGTAGGTTAATTCCAGACCCTGTTAAGGGATTCACATTCTAAGAGCACAGGTGCTTTTAGATAAAGAGGAATATAACATTAATGTTACTTCATAGTATTATTTCTTTAAGGATTTTCACTGTATGAATATTTTTCTTTCAGTGTCTTTCTCTACTGCTATGAAATTCACATACTTAATCTTTTCTGGCTGTCAATTTTCTTTATTGTAGTATTATTTCCCTGTCTTTGATTATCTACACCAAATGTCTTATGAGGCTATTTGTTTTGTTTTTTTTTTTTTCTTTTTTTTAACACAGTACTCAGGAAATAATTATTACGTGAAACAATGAACACGACAATATATAACATATAGGAAATGTTTCTGATTGGAAATTTTGTTTTCTTTAGGGAGGTTCAGAGAACAATTAAATATAAAATGTTATTAATATAAGATGATACATCAAAAATAGTCTCTCAGTAGGCAGCTATTTTTGATTTCTAAATATTTTTACAAGCAGAGCTGATTTTTATACACTTTTTCTTACATAAGTATTGCCAGAAAGTTCACTATTTGGATGTTAAATTTTGAGTAAGCTTACATTTTAAAATTTCGTCCCACTTATTTTTAATATTTTTCATTTATTTATTTATTTTTATTGATGTTTTATGTATTTCATACATCATTTTTCATTTCTGTTCAGGCATATTCCCCTATCCCTTCCCCCCACCCCACCCCAAACCATCCCAGATCATGTATTCTGTCATAACTGTCCTGCATCTTTCTCTGTCTTTTTTTATGCTTAGGATTTCATATTTTCCTCCATTAATTTCATATTATTCTAAAATATGGATACATACTCTCCACCCATATACAGTAATTACAGAGTCTGAAAATAATTGGTGGGTGGATTCTAGAGCCCATTGAGGGATTCACATTATGACAACATAGTTGCTTTCAGATAAACCAAAAACATAACCATACTGTCACTCAGCTTGCCTTTCATCTGGGGATTTGGTGTTAGCATCCACAATGAGGGAAACCATTCTCCATTTGTCTTTCTGGGACTGTGTCACTTCACTCAGCATAATGGCTTTTAATCCACCATTTACCTATTTGATTTTAGATGTTTCTTCTTTTCTTTTGTTAACTGGGCTAGAGGTCTGTCTATTTTGTTTATCTTTTCAAAGAACCAGCTTTTGATTCATTGATTTTTTTTGTATTGTTTGTTTCTATTCATTGATTTCTGCCTTATTTTGTTTATTTCTTCCTGTCTGTTGGGTTTAGGATCATTGTTTGTTGTCTTTCAAGTGTTTTTAGTTGCAGTGTTTAGATGTTTACTTGTTCTTCTTTCTATTTTTTTTTTTTGTGTGTGGACACTTAGGGCTATAAATTTCCCTCTTAGGACTGACTTTAATGTATCCACAAGGTTTTTGTTGTTTGTATGGTCATTTTCATTTAGTCCAGGAATGCTTTTATTTCATTCTTTATTTTCTTCTTGTCCCACTCATATTGTTCAGTATTGTGTTGTTAATCTCCATGTATTCTTTATTTAGTAGGGCTTACCCTGGTGTTAATATGAGCTTTATTGCACTGTGTGCTAAGACTGCATGGAATATATTCAATCGTGTCTGTATTTGTTGAGGTTTCCTTTGTGTCCCAGTTATGTTGGTCATTTTGAGAGAATGTCCATGGGTGTGAGTAGAAAAGATATTCTCTGGTGTTTGGATGGAATATCTGTAGATATCTGTGAGGTCCATTTGTGTTATTGTGTTGTTCTTTCTGATGTCTCTCTGTTTTATTTTTTGTCCAGTTGACCTATCCAGGTTGCGCCTGAGTGGGTTGAAGTCCCCCACTATTAGCGTACTGGGATTATCTGTGATCTTGAGGTCCTGAAATGTTGTGTTTATAAAGTTCAGGGCACCAGAGTTTTGTGCATAAAAATTTAAGATTGTAAGATCTTCTTGGTTAATTGTTCCATTGATAAGAATATAATGCCCTCTTTGTCTTTTCTATTAATTTTACTCTGATCTACTTTTGTCTGATATAGAAATAGCCACTCCTGCTTGCTTTTTGGTACCATGCTTGGAATTTTTTTTCCATCCTTTCACTCTAAGGTGCTGTCTGTCTTTGAGGGTGAGATGGGTTTTTCGGAGGCAGCGGTATAGATGGATTCTGTTTTCCTAATCCATTCTTCCCAGTCTTATGTCTTTTGATTGGGGAGTTTAGTCCATTAATAATTAAAGTTATTATTGAGAGATGTGTGTGTTTTCCTTCAACTTATTTTTTGTTTTGCATTCTTGTCGGTCTAGGTATTTATTTACTCTGCCCTATGCTTTTGGCAATTCTCTCTGCGGTCACTAAAAGATAGTTGCTCTTTTCCTCTGTTCTTTGAACTGCTTCGAGTATTTCTGAAGTGTTTATTTTTTTGACATATGTTCTTTCATTTTATGTCATGAAAGATTTTCTTTCTCCTTCAACTAATGATTGACATATTTTTGCTGAGTATGGTAACTGGTTGGCATCTAAAGTCATTATCACTGGGAATCTTTGTCCAGCTCTCTTCTGGCTTCTTGGTATGCGCTGAGAAGTCAGGTGTATTCTTATGGTTTTCCCCTTGTATGTAACTTGTTTTCTCTTGTGGCTTTCAGTACTTTGTCCTTGTTTTGAACATCTAGTGTTTTAACTATGATATGGATGGGGAATTTCTTTTTTCTGGTCTTGTCTATTTGTGTTCTATGTGCTTCTTGTATTCTATGGGTTTGTCTTTTTCAGTTTGGGGAAGTTTTCTTCTATTATTCTTTTGAAGATATGATCAATACTATTCTCTTGGGATCCTTCCCTTCCTCATCCCTATGATGTGGAGGTTTGGCATCTTTTCACGGTTCCCACATTTCCTGGTTGTTCCACTTATGAGGTTATCTCTATCCATTATTAACTTTCCAGTTATAAATGTCCATCATTATTCTTGAGTCTAGTAACAATAGCTATTCTGTTTTTTAGATACTTCTGGGTTTACCCTTTTCAATTCTTTTTTTTTTTTTTTTTTTTTTTTGGTCTTTTCGAGACAAGGGTCTCCCTGTAGCCCCAGCTGTTCCGGAAACTTGCTCTGTAGACCAGGCTGGCCTTGAACTCACAAAGATCTGCCTGCCTCTGCCTCCCAAGTGCTGGGATTAAAGGCATGTGCCACCATTAACCTTTTTATTCTTAATTAGTTGTGTTTTGTATCTTCATATACTGTGTGAACACAGGTGATTTTGTGCAGTCAGTTTATAGTCTTCTTTTAGTTTGTGTTGTGTTTCTGGGGAAATTTTTCTTGTTAATATATATGAAGTTTTGTTAAGATATATGTTTTTTTTGGAGGACTGCAATATTCCAAGGGGCAGATATCCTTTTAAGTCTATAAAATCCTTGGTTGTTAGGTCAGCTTTCTAGCATTTTTTTTTTAATTTTTGTATGTGTATGAATGTATTGTTTGTATGCAGTCGCACCCGTGTCGTGCAATGCCTTGGAGTTTCAGAAAGAGGGTCTCAGATTCCCCTGGAACTGGAGTTCTCCTGGAATTGGAGTTACAGACGGTTCTTAGCCGCCATGTGGGTGCTGGGGATCGAACCCGGGTCCTCTGCAAGAGCGTCGATGCTCTTAACCGCTAGGCTATCTCTCCATTTTTTAACTTTATTTTTATTTATATGTATTAGAGTTTGGGCTGCATATATACAAGGGCACTCATGTTGTGCAATGCTCATACAGACCAGAAGGGAGCATCAGATGCCCCAAAACTGGAGTTAAAGATGTTTTTAGTGACCTTGTTGGTGCTGGAGACCAAAGTTGGATTCTCTGGGAGAACTACCAGTGCCCTTAACCAGTGTGGTGGGCCACCTAGCCAGCCCTGGCAGGTCTCTACCTTTGTTGAGGGTGGTATTGGCAGTGAGAGGACTGTTTTCCTGCATTCATCTTTTCAACCCCCCACTTTCTCTCATTTCCTCATTTCAACATTGTACTTGGGTTGTAGAATGTGTGTCCTCCTCATGTTTTACCCTCTCTCATGTTTTAAGTATGTTCTGGCAAAAGGTATATTTCTTTTTTTTTAATTTTATTAATTTTTATTTATTTCTGTATGTGTATGAATGTACTGTCTGCATGCAAGTTTGTGCACCCGTGTCGTGCAATGCCGTGGAGGTCAGAAGAGGGTGTCAGATTCCCCTGGAACTGGAGTTCTCCTGGAATTGGAGTTTCAGACGGTTCTCGGCCACCATGTGGGTGCTGGGGATCAAACCCGGGTCCTCTGTAAGAGCACTCGGCACTCTTAACCGCTAGGCCATCTCTCCAGCCCCACAAAAGGTATATTTCTATTTTGATAGATTTCATTTTCGTGTACTTGAAAATATTTTAACCTTTGGTTTTTATTATTTTAATTGTATTATGTACATAGAATTGCATTGTCTGCATGCATATGAGTGCATCCATGTGGTGCAATGCTTGGGGGCCTCAGAAGATGGGTCAGATACCCTGGAACTGGAGTTGTTAAGGACAGTTTTTTTTCACCATGTGGGTGCTGTATATCAAACCCTAGTCCTCTGCAAAAGCAGACAATGCTCGTAACCACTAAGAAAACTCTCAAGCCCCACTATTTAAAATAAATTAAATGCTTCCTCATTATTAAAGGAAGATTACTGCTGGACTTGGGATGACCTTTGATTTCCTTTATTTTGTAGGTTTTCGTCACTTTCCACTTTCCATTTTCTTTTCATCACAGGTTTTATGCCTGACCGCGATATCATTTAGACGATTTCCCTTATATTTCTTCAAGATGTGCTTTGTTTAGCTTCTGGTACAAGAGGGTTTACATGATTAATGGAATTTAGAACATGTTCACCATTATTACATTTTATGAAGATTCACTTTTATTTTTACTTATGTGTGTGTGTCTGCATGTATCCACATGTGCACCAGTTCCTTTGGAGGTAAGAAGAAGGTGTAAGATTCCATGGGAACTGGAGTTATAATTGGCAGTTCTCAACTCCTCACGATGGATGCTGGGAACCAAACTTGGTTCCTCTGCAAGAGCAGAAATTGTTCTTAACCACTGAGCTGCCTCTGCAGTCTGTATTACAAAGTAGTATAGTTTTACTTAACTGATTCGTTTCCTTATCAATTCTAGTTTCTGTTTTTCAAATTCTGGTAGTTCCTTCTTTAATAGTTTCCTTCCTTAAGAAAAAAAAAAAAACTTTGGCTCTCTACTTGCACTTCTTATGAATGACTTCTCTCTTGAATATGTTCTATGACAGAATATGGAAGCTAAATGGACATACTTACTAGATCTCTTTTTAAACTACCATTTTGCAGGGGAGTCTATTGATCTTGGAACTGAATTGCCTTGAGAAGGTAAATAATATTAATAACTCCATTAACAACATGATTCTCCAATTTTAACAAGATCTCCGCGGCATTGCACAGCAGACATGGGTGCACAAACTTGCATGCAGACAGTACATTCATACACCTTTAGAAATAAATAAAACTAAAAAGAAAATTAAAAAAAATATTTTCATAGTTGGGTGTAGTGTTACACGCCTTTAATCCCAGCACTCGGGAGGCAGTGGCAGGTGGATCTCTGTGAATTCAAGGCCAGCCTGGTCTACATAGCAAGCTCCAGGCCAGCTGTGACTAAATGAAGACCCTGTCTCAAAAAGACAAAAAACCCTGTATTTTGAATTATTACAGAATCGTAGATGGCATCATCTCTGCATTTCATTTTTGAGAACTTTTAGAACAATCTGCTTCTTAAGTTCTCCTAATCATAGAAACCATTATTTCTCTGAGAATAAATATCATGAATATCACTAAGATTTATCTAACTCAGCAATTCAAGTGTTATTATTTTGTGGTGCTGTGTAACAAAATTCTTGGGGAGACTTGAACAAACATCTACTCCCCTCAGATTGACAGACCACAGTAAGCACACTAGCAAAATATAACTTAGTGAACCAGTCAGTCTTATTGGAGTTACTTGCAGAAATGTGGGTGAGGTGATTACAGGAGCAAGAAGTCTCAAATACAATAGAATCAGCGAAGCCCATCCTAGCATGGTGATAGCTCACAAAAACAGGAAGCCTGAGACAATGGCTGGTCTGAGTTATGTCTCACTGTTGTTCTTAGGGCTTATATAAGCCTGTGGGAGCAAGGGCCTTTTGAGCTTGGAAAATTTCAGGGACTTCATGAAGCTATTGAGTTGTTTACTTCCTGAACTTCCCTGCAGGATGGAATGTCTCAGCTCTCTTCAAGACTTCCTGTTGTTCACTTCCTTTTAGTACATCTTATTGTTTATGTCTAGAAGGACATCCTGATATTTACCCAGATTCTCTCCAAAATAGAAGTTTATATCTAGGAGGAAATAGTTACAGCTTTCTCCTGTAAAGTCTCTCAACCTGAGACTTTCAATTACAAAGATATAAAGACTTCCAAACATAATTTCTGCACTTAGGAGGCAGAGACAGATGATTGTGAAATTTGTAAAATCTAGACCAGTCTGCTGTACACTGTGATTCAGGACAAATGGGGTTAGAGGGAGACCATGTCTCAAAAACAAATAAACAAACAACAACAAAACCATTATTTGCTACAAACACTAAATAAGTACTGCCTCATCACACTGGTAATGAACCTGGGCTCTGTGTCCTCAGACTCTAGAATCAAAGACAACCCAGGGAACCTTATTCTTCTATACATGTTGTTATAACATTAACCTGGAATATTTGTGTCAAATTTAAGCATTAAATCTTTTAAGAGGAATTACAGATTTTAACAATTTAGAAAAAAAAATATTCAGCTCTAAAAACAAAAATAAATAAAAACAGAGCAAGAAGAACAAAAAAGACAAAATTTTTAAAAATATCAACGAATATCAAAACTATGACAAATTCAGTGTTAAGATTGCCTGATAAGTTTGAGATAGACATTACAAATTGCTTCACCTACAAATTAACTCCAAAAAGAAGAGATTTCAGAAAATAGAAGTAATCAAAGTAGACACAATTATAGAACCACAGAGAATTAAAATGTTATACAAAAATATATTAAATGGACTTATGATTTGTATCTGAAAAGTCTCATAGATATTAGGCATAGGTGCCTAGTTGGTAGTACCAGTTAAGTAGGTGTCAGAAACTCTGGTGTCTAGTCAAAGAGTGCTGATCGGTTCCGGGTCCCTGTTTAATTCTGGCCACTTTCTGACCTCCTCTGTCCTTTCAAGTCACCAGCTCTGAGCCACCAACCCTTTTTGACAGAATGTTCTGCCTCAGCTCAGGCTCAGATACATGAATCTAATTGCCAATGGGCTTAAGCTTCTGAATTCATAAATCAAAGTAAAACTTGCTTCCCTCTGAGTTCTTCTCTTGGGTAGTTTGCACAATGATAACAAAGCTAACATGAATGGAGTGCCACTAAACTTGGAAATAATAATAGAATTTGAATACTTTGATCAACAGATAAAAAGACAAAAAATATAGGTAGGGCTTCAGGAAACAGCAGAGAACTGATCACTATCAGTATCTAAAGCATCAGAATGTAAGAATAAGTAAAGACCATATTAAAACTAGTAAGAGATGAAATTTTCAAATTTGGCAAAGAAAAGTTCCAATTCAAGAAGTAAGCAAACATGAACCAAGGAAAATAATTAGGGGCTGAAGAGATGACTCAGTGGTGAGGGGCATGTGCTGGGCTCCAGAAGGCCTGCATTTGGTTCCCAGCAACTAGGTGTGATGGGTCACAACCATCTGTAACTCCAGGTGTAGGGCTTTTGTATTATTTTCTTTTTTGTTGCTCTGATAAAGTGCCAAGACACAGGGAACTTATAGAAGGAGGAGATTGTCTGGCTTATGGTTTCCAAGAAGTAAGAGTTTCTCATGCTGGGGAAGGCCTGGCAGGAAGCAGTTAGAGCAGGAAGTTGAGCCCTCACATCTTTTAAAAGGCACAGAAAGGGGGCGGGGGGGGAGACTAGAAGTGGAACAAGGCTTTACACTAAAAACTGCTCCCAGTAAGGTAGTTCCTCCACCAAGACCCCTCCTCTCCCTGCATCCTGAGGCTTCCATGATCCTCTCTCCCAAAACACCACCACCAATTGACCAAGAGTTCAAATACTTAAGAGTCTATGGTGGGCATTAGCATGCAAATTATCTGACAATGGATGCACTCCTCCAAGTGCACTCAGGTACATGTATACACACATAAAGTAAATTTTAAAATCTTTAATAAAAGAAAAGTAATTAAGGAGCTCTTTACCCAGGGCATCACGTTTAAACTTCTAAGTCAAGAAACATCTTGAGAGTTGACCAAGGGAAATGGAAACAGACAGGAAATTGAATTGGCTCTAAATGGAGAGGGGTTACCAGCAGCTCTTCTGGTCCTCTTCAGCACAGCTGCTCTACAGAACATTTTACTCAAATGGAAAACTGGAAGTTTCCTGCACGTTTCCCATCTGTAGTTTCTTCTCTAGTTGTAGTAATGAAACACAAAAATATGCATGAGTTCTTGTAAGCCTTGGAAAATTGAGATGTTTAATTTTGTCATGTACTAATATCAAAGGTGTGGTTATGATTTGGACATTATCATGTTCAAGTTGTTATTGATAGGAAATTAGAGACTTTTTTTTTCAAGATCATTTCACTTTGTTTATCACAAATACATGTGCATCTATAATTATCACAATATTTGAATTCAAAATGAGTGCACATAAATCCCATTAACATCCAGTTCTGGCAGAATATAATGCTGGGAATGCTCTTCTTATAAAACATATAAAAGTTTCTAATAAAAAGTAACAGTCACCATTCATTTAAAATTTTGTTTATATTTATGTGTATGTGTATGTGCCTGCTTGTTGGAATGTACATCATATGCACACATTTATACACAGAGGTCAGAAGAGGGCATCAGAGCCCCTGGAACTGGAGTTAGAGGCAGTTGTGAGCCACCATGTTGGTTTTGGGCACCGGAAACTTGATCCTTTGAAAAAGAATAATGTAGTCTTAACCACCGAGTTGTCTCTCCAGTTCCCCCAATTTTTTTCTATCATCAGAATTGTGGTCAAAGGAAAATAATAAATTTCACTAGACAGAGGAGAAAAAAAAAAGACAGAAATATATTAAGCTAGTTGTGCTAGGAAAATACATAAATTCACCTCCTGTATCAGAATATATATATATATACATATATATATATATATATATATACATATATATATATATTTGAGACAGGGTCTCCTTATAGCCCCAGCTGGCCTGGAACTCAGAGATCCACCTGCCTCTGCCTCCCGAGTACTAGGATTAATGGTGTGCATCACCACTCCTGGCTTAAAGATGGTTCTTAGCCGCCATGTAGGTGCTGGGAATCCAATCTGGTTCCTCTGCAAGAGCAGTTGGAGCTCTTATCAGCTGAGCTATCTCTCCAGCCCCCAGAATATATTTTTAATCACCCTCAAAACTCATTGAAATGCAAGTTGAGGCATTGAATGATGTAGACAAAAGTGGGCTTTAATTTAAAACCACAAATGTATTTACTTTTATTATCAAAAAAGACCAAAATCAACACCCAAAGGAAAAATAGGAGAAAACACTTTTGAACACATGTTTTTGGTAGTTAGAGATTTAGTCTAAGAGTTATAATCATAGGTCTTCCTCTGCAGAGGTTAGGAGTTAAATATTTACTTTCTATATGACTCAGAAAAATTTCAAAATATTAACTCCTCAATTAAATTAGAGTTATGCTGGTTTGATAAAATTCCAGAATAAAAAATAATGGCAAGCCATAGAAACAAGAAAAAAATACTTATTTATTCAAAAGAAAGGTCATTTTTTTTTCTTTTTTTTTTGAGTCAGAGTCTCCCGGCAGCCCCAACTGTCCAGGAACTCACTTTGTAGACTAGGCTGGCCTTGAACTCACAGAGATCCGCCTGCCTCTGCCTCTGCCTCCTGAGTGCTGGGATTAAAGGGGTGTGCCACCACACCCCACAGAAAGAACACTTGTAACAAACAATACTTAGACAAAATAAACAGCATTAAAATATAAAAGCCAACATACAATAGAACTCCCATCTTCAAAGCACTAAGAAAAATACCGTGTTTTTTTTTTTTTTTGTCTTTTTGAGACAGGGTTTCCCTTTAGTCCTAGCTGGCCTGGAGCTAACTATGCAGATCAGGCTGGCCTTGAACTCACAGAGATCAGCCTGCCTCTGCCTCCCAAGTGCTGGGATTAAAAGTGTGCACCACCATGCCTTGCCTTAGATGGTTTTTATCTGCCATGTGGGTGCTGGGAATCAAACCCAGGTCTTCTGAAAGAGCACTTGGCGCACTTAACCACTGAACCATCTCTCTAGCGCCCCAAAATACAGTTTATATAAGAGTGCTAAGACATATTTCCAAGGTATACAAATATTAGATGTTTAATTATCTTATTGAGTGTTATAGAAAATTGGTATGTTTTCTTTTTTTTTAACTATTTTTAATATATTTTATTATTATTATTTTATGTGAATGAATGGACTGTCTGCATGTAGGTTTGTGCACCCGTGTCATGCAATGCCGCAGAGGTCAGAAGAGGGTGTCAGATTCCCCTGGAACTGGAGTTAAAGACGGTTCTCAGCCGCCATGTGGGTGCAGGGGATTGAACCCGGCTCCTCTACAAGAGCAGTCGGCACTCTTAACCGCTAGGCCATCTCCCCAACCCCAGAAAATTGGTATGCTTTCAAATGAATTCCTGTTGTTTTTAAATATATATAGAAACTACTGATATCAATGCTTAAAAATAGCCATATAAGACTTTAAAAATTAGTTCAAACAAACCAAATGAGCAATGGTCAGTAGATATGAACTTCCTCAAACCAGCAACCAGGATAATAGCTTCCTTCTCAATTGTTCACCCCAGAAAAATCCCAACTGTGAACAAAACTGTTGAAAAATATTTTCAAAAATTTCTTGAAATTTTAAACACTTGTGTATAATAAATAATTTACCATTTGCATAAAGTTTCAAAACATATGACACCATGTTGTGTATATTCTCACTACAGTAACAAAATAGTCACCTGAAACAAGGTTACCTTTGGGACACCATTCCCTGTTGGTGAGAATGGGAACAAACAGGGCCAGAGCTTAGGAAACATTTTCCCACTCAAGAGTATGCACCCTTTGATTGTTCACTGGAATTCTATTTGTTATACAAGTTGTATGTATTTCATATATAAAGTTTTCCCCAGTGGTATTTGCCTTGGTTTTACTTGAAGAAACCAATCAGAACATATTCCTACACATCTCTGTAGGTATACATGAGGGAACTTATTACTGATCCTCTAATTTTCAAAAAAAATGTTTTGAGTATGTCAAAAAAGAGCATTATAGTTGGATTATTTTTGCCCCTCCCACCAGTCTCCCTGAAACATTTCTCACATCCGTCACTCCCTCAAAAGTTCTTGTCTTCTCCTTGGATTTGTTATACTTCATTCATAAATATACATTTATACATAATGCGCTGAGTCCATTTACTTGCACTGCCATGTACATGTGTTTAAGCAGGCCCACATGGAATAGATAAGTTATTAGGGAACTAATCCCTGAAAAAAAACCTGATTCTTCTCCCCCCCCCCCCCCCCCCCCAGCATCCGTTAATTTCCTGGAGCTCTTCATGTGGATGTGGAAAGCCATGGAATTATGCACTGTACCTTCGTGGGTCAACTGGTTCTTCCATTATGCTGATGGTGTCAGGGCTCAGACTACTACATTATGGAGTTTTCCTATCATGTTGAGAAGGTATTAACTAGCAGCAGACTTCAGTGTCTAACAGCAGTGCCTTGCTGGATCTTGCTATCTTTCTGACCCATCTTCTGTGATTTTCCCTGACCTTTATTTGTAGATGTTGCACGGCACATGCATTTCTCTGGGCTGGGCATCTCACAGTCACTAAATCTCTGCAATTTGACCTGTTATGAAACTTCATAAACGTCTCCATCTGCAAAAAGAAGCTTCTGTAATGAATGTTGAGAGCTACCCTTGTCTGGGAATATCAGGATACCTATGTACCATATAGTGAGAAATTACATTGCTCTGCTGAAGTGACACTAATAGGCTCTTCTTTAGGTCTATGGCTTTGGCAACCATGTATACCTGGCTATGTTTATAGAACTATACACAGAGTCTCTGCTATCAAGGGGGCCTAAGTCCAATCAGACAACTCTTGATTACCCCAAGACAAAAGTGCCACTCTCACACAAAAAAAGAGATAATTTCCTGAACTGGTCATTGTCAAGAGTCTTAGTCTTTTCAGCTAGGTGGGGCCATCGATTGGTTTTCTCCTTTGGTGACTTACATAGTACCCTCTAATACTATGGGAGCTAGTCCTCATTCAGGAGGCTCCCTTGTCAGTTCCAACTGCATGTCCTGTCTTTTTGAGTTCTGGAAGGCAATCAAGGTCTGGAACAAGAGTCTATGTTATTTTGGAAAATTTTCAGATTATTAATGTTTGTACAATTTTAACATCTCTAATGAATACTTTAATGAACTAACTTCTCTAACAAATTCTTAAAGTACAGGGCTGGAGAGATGGCCTAGCGGTTAAGAGTGCTGACCGCTCTTGCAGAGGACCCAGGTTCGATCCCCAGCACCCACATGGCAGCTGAGAACCGTCTGTAACTCCAATTCCAGGAGAACTCCAGTTCCAGGGTAATCCGACACCCTCTTCTGACCTCCGTGGCATTGCACGACACGGGTGCACAAACCTACATGCAGACAGTACATTCATACACATAGAAAATAAATAAATAAAAATTTAAAAAAAGAATTAACTATAGAAAAAATGGTTGTTTAAGGAACTGACTGAATGAGCTTCATCACTGGAAGACAAAATCAAATGTGTTTTGAAGACAGTTCTTAAATATTCTAGTGAAATTCTTGAGATTTATACATATTATAAAATAATATATATTGATAAAAATCTACTTACCAAGGGATAAGATTATGAATTTTCACTTAGCATAATGGCTTCTGCTTCCAACCATTTACCTGCAAATTTCATGATGTCATTTTTCTTTATCACTTCATAGAACTCCATTGTATAGATGTACCACATTTTCTTTATCCATTCATCAATTGAGGGATACATGGGATGCTTCCAGCTCTTCGTTATTGTGACGAGAGCTGTAATAACCATGGTTGTGCATGTATCTTTGCAATAAGTTAAGTCTTTTGAGTATAAACCCAGGACTGTTATGACTGGGTCAGTTGGTCGGTTCATTTTGAGTCCTTAAGAGTTCTCCACACTGCTGGGCGTGGTGGCACATGCCTTTAATCCCAGCACTCGGGAGGCAGAGGCAGGTGGACCTCTGTGAGTTCAAGGACAGCCTGGTCTACAGGGCTAGTTTTAGGCCAGTTGGGGCTACAGGGAGACCCTGTCCCAAAAACACCAAAAGAAAAATAGCCTGGAGAGTGACTGAGGAAGACACCCAGTTTGACACTTGATGTGCAAATGTACACACACATATACACACACCTACATACATATGCATACGCATGCTCATGTACACATAAAATGACTATGTACATATGCAGCACAATGTGCAGAGAGAGAGAGAGAGAGAGAGAGAGAGAGAGAGAGAGAGAGAGAAATTCTGAATGTGGACTGCACCACACAGAGTATGTTTAACTTGCTTCCACTGCAGCAAAGTTCTGGCACTGGTTCTACACTGGCAGTCTCCCCAGGGCTTTCAATGTCAGATATGTAATATGTTGGCAGCCTCGTTATAACTTATGTTTCTACAATGGACATGTCCTTTCTCATTTTTGGTAAGAACTCACATATAAATTTCATAACCTATAATCTATTTCTCCCAGAGTTCTGTGTCATTCTGAGACATAGCATTATCTTTGAGTATTTTTTATTTATTATTTTTCTTGTGTACTGTCTGCATGCAGGTCTGTGCACCCGTGTAGTGCAATGCCACGGAGGTCAGAAGAGGGCATCAGATTCCCCTGGAGCTGGGGTTAAAAACCGTTCTCAGCCACCATGTGGGTGCTGGGGATCAAACCCGGGTCCTCTGCAAGAGTAGTCGGTGCTCTTAACCACTAGACCATCTCTCCAGCCCATAAAAGTTGATTTCTTTTTTGTTGTTGTTGTTATTATTATTTTTGTGTGTGTCAGTGTACTGTCTGCATGTAGGTTGGTGCACCCGTGTCGTGCAATGCAGCGGAGGTCAGAAGAGGGTGTTGGATTCCCCTGGAACTGGAGTTAAAGACAGTTCTTAGCTGCCACGTGAAGGCTGGGAATCGAGCCCAGGTTCTCTACAAGAGCAGTCGGTGCTCTTAACCGCTGAACCATCTCTCCAGCCCCACCTTTGAGTATTCTTGATAGGAACCTATTTTCTTTGTGAAACTGTAGCAGTTATTTCTTTTTCTTTTTCTTTTTTCTTTTTTTGGTCTTTTTGAGACATGGTCTCCTTGTAGCTCCAGCTGTCCTGGAACTCTCTATGTAGACCAGGCTGGTCTTGAACTCACTAAGATCCATCTGCTTCTGCCTCCCAAGTGCTAGGATTAAAGGAGTGCTTCACCACGCCCAGCGAAACTGTAGAAGTTTTTTGTAGATGTATATAATAATACAAAGTCAAGACTGGCTAATTCTACCCAGACTGGATCACCTAGAAAGACCAGGAAAAGAACTCTAAGCCTGCAAAAACTCTAAGGTTAAACACAAGACAGATGAATGGCAATTGAGCAATATAAGGAATGATGTAGTTTAAGGTCAGGAAAACTATATTCCTTTAATAAAAGTATCCACATTTAAGTCCTACACAGATTCATCTATTTCTGTATATTCATCATAAAAATAATGCAGAAACAAGTGAATATAACAAGAAATAGTGTGCATTCACATTTATATAAATCTATACATGAATATTTTATATCTGAAGGTAAGGAGAAAGTTCAAATATGCAATATTGATGTTTCCCAAAACCAAGTTCAGTCAGAGGATTATGGGTCTCTTGTGAGTGAGCTACACTCCATTACATATTAAAGCAAGATAAAACATACTTATGTGAATATTATAAGTTGTTGTTACTACCAGGAGAATTGGCAGGTATCCACAGAAAACATATTAAACTAATATTTTAAATTCCCAAGCCACTTGATAAGGCTCAAGTTATTGAAGGACCAGTTATGTCCCAATAAAAAACCTCTGCCTGACAAAGCACAGAACCTTAGTGTAACATCAACACATCCCCTTCCAGGAGACCCTCAGAAAGTTATTATCTTGATAATTTCCAAGTCATAATCTCTGGATATAGTTTAATATTATATATATGTGTGTGTATATGTATATATACATATGTATATATATATATGTGTGTGTGTGTATATATATGTATACACACATATATAATATATATAATATTAAATAATAAAAATATGTGTATACATATATACACACACATATATATAATATATCTATGTGTGTATACATATATCCACACATAGATATATAATATACATTTGGGAATAATATATATTAAATGTATTAAATATATATTCAGGGATAATGTATATTAAATATATAGATTAAAGAACACATTAGTGCATATCTCAAATACTAACTTTACCAAATGCATAAAATTATTTTATTTTTGTTCCTAAGCAGTGTTAAAACAAGTGTTCCCTAGGAAAAGTTTAGGGAGGTGTTTTGTGGACTGATCCACAGTTATTTGCTTTGGAATAGTACCTAGAGTGTTAAAATGCTCTGTATAATTTATGAATTTAAGCAGCTTAAATAAGTCAGTAATGCAAATGTTAAATAATGTCTCGAGTTTCTATCTTAATCTGACAAAATAACATTTTGAACATATGAAAAGCAGTGACTCAGAAATGATGTTAAATCATGTCAGGTGAGGATTAGGTCTGCAAGACAGTAAGGATGGGATGAGCATAGCCCAGAGAAGCAGAGAAGCAGTGTCACAGCCACAGAGACATTTCATTAAGTGGATATTTAAAGGTTTAAAACTGAGGCTGTCTTTACACCAACAACAAGCAACTGGAGAAGAAATATAAGGAGACCTTCCCACTCCCAATAGCCTCAAAAAAAAAAAAAAAAGAAAAAGAAAAATACCAGAGACTAAACCTAACCAAAGACACCAAAGATTGCTACAACAAAAATTTTAAACCCCTGAAGAAGGAGATTGAAGATGATATCAAAAGATGGAGATACCTCCCATGCTCATGGAAACAACCAAAATGCCCCTCAACTGAAGAGAGGATAACAAAAAGGTGGTACATTTACACAATGGAGTTCTATGCAGAGGTAAAGAAAGATAACATCATGAACTTTGCAGGTAAATGGATGGAACTCGAAGTCATTATGCTAAGTGAAGTAACAGCAGTCCCCCCAAACAAATGGTAATTGTTTCCTTCATTTGTGGATGCCAGTACCAAATCCCCCATTTGAAAGGCAAGCTGAACAATGTTATTGTTATATTCCTTTCTATCTGAAAATAACTGTGATCTTATAATGTGAATCTTGTAATGAGCCCCAGAATTAGCTTACTACTTACTTTCAGGGACTGCTGTGGATGAGTTCTGCCTAGGACAATAAATCTTTGCAGAGAAAAACTTTGAAGATACTGAGAGAAAGATACAGGGCATATGGCAGAGTGCATGAACTGGGGTGGGGTAGGGGAATATGTCTAAATTGAACTGAAAAATGATGCCTGAAATAAACAAAACATCAATAAATTATAAAGAAGAATAAAATAAAAGAAATACTATATCGGGCTGGAGAGATAGCCTAGCGGTTAAGAGCGCCGACCGACCGCTCTTACAGAGGACCCGGGTTCGATCCCCAGCACCCACATGGCGGCCGAAAACCGTCTGAAACTCCAATTCCAGGAGAACTCCAGTTCCAGGGGAATCTGAGACCCTCTTCTGACCTCCGCGGCATTGCACGACACGGGTGCACAAACTTGCATGTAGACAGTACATTCATACACATACAAAAATAAATAAAAATTAATAAAAAAAATTAAAAAAAAAAGAAATACTATAAAGAAAAAAAAAACTGAGGAATGAGAAACAGAATTTATACAGAAATAGTAAAATACCCAAGATGAACTTGGAGATTTGGTATCGTCAAGAGTTTCTTCAGAAAGTATTTGTAACAAGAACAAAAATAGAAGAGAACTGATTGCACATCAAGATGAGGACAAAGCATCTTAACACCACTACCATGTTCCCAACTTAGGGAAAGAACAGTGAGTCTATACAGGAAACATTTTATTTTTTTAATTTTTTAATTTTTTATTTTTTATGTGTATGAGTGTACTGTCTGCATGTAAGTTGGTGCACCCTTGTTGTCCAATGCCGCAGAGGTCAGAGGAGGAGGGCATCAGATTCCCCTGGAACTGGAGTTAAGGACAGTTCTTAGCCAATGAGTGGGTGCTGGGAATTAAACCTGGATCCTCTGGAAGAGCAGTCGGCAGTCTTAACCTCTGAGCCATGTCTCCAGCCCCAAGGAAACATTATAAACTAGTCAATAAACTAGTGGCAATGCTGCCTTAACCTGAGTGACCATCAATTAAACCTCATGCTCTTCTGAAAGACCCAGCCACTCCCTAGAGAACTTGATCAAATTCCTTTTGTGGAAGCAGTGTACTTTTACAATGTCATAAAGTCAATCCAGATGACAAAGGGTTACATAAGCTAGCCATGCACAAAGTTCATTCAAATGTCCATACCCTAAAAGGAGCTAATTCTAAAGCAAACCATTTAGGCCTTAGATCACACCACCTCCAAATGACCGGAGAACAGAATATGTCAGTCCAAATAGCTATAGATTTCAAGGTGGTAATTCAGCCCAGTGCTGCACAGTAGGAGATCTGCAAATCTGCCCTCTTAGAAAGGAAATTACATCTGCAAAAGACACTTTGGCTTGCAAAATCATCTGTTTTGGGAAAAAGCTGCTCAGAGACAACTTTTAGTACTTGAGAGAACTTCTCTGCAGGACAAGGTGATCTTCATTCACCAACACTTTTCTGACCTCGTCCTTCGTACCTTTGCTCATGGCACCTCCCAGAAGCCCCTACCCCATCTCCATTACAGAGCACCAGGTGTGATATAAGCTCCAGTCATCTGGCTCTTCTTTCTGGCTCTTATTTTTGTGAGAATCTTAGTGTACCCACATAATTAAAATATTTTCCCTTTTATTAGTTATTTATGACAGTGTAATTTGTAGTCTAGGGGTAGAGCTTACAAGAGTAGAGAAATCCATTTTCTCTCACATATACTTTCACCATATATTTACAATAAAATGTTTTCACATTCTCAGTACTGGACCATCATCCTGAAATCCTCAGAGTTATTTAGAACTTAAGTTTCCTAACTATCTGTTCCTCTCAGCATTTGTTGCTTACCAAGCACAATGTGGCCTTTGCACAAAATCTGTTATTTCATTTGACAAATGATATTTCTTTTATATCTTTAAAACACATTTAGTATATTGTCTATATATTAAGGCTCCCAGAGTAAACCTCCATTAATTTGTTTATATATTCTCTCACATTTATTATTTAATATATGTATAAAAAACAATAAATGATAGTTGAAAACTTTTGTATTAGCATTTCATTTTCAAGACCTTTCTGTTTGACAAAGACCTCTTTTCTAGTTTGTCTTCTATTGCTGTGACAAAACACTCTGACCAGCACCAACTTGGGGAAGAAAGGTTTTATTCAGCTTACATCTCCTGGGTCACAGTTCACCACTTAGGGGGCCCAAGGCAGGAACTCAGGGCAGGAACCTGGAGGCAGGAGCTGAAGCACAAGCCATGGAGGAATGCTGTTCACTGGCTTGCTCCTCTGGCTCATGCCCAGCCCGCCTTCTTATATAGTACACAATAACCTGCCCAGGGTGGCACTACTCATTGTGGGTTGGGCCCTTCCACACTGCCATCAAGACAATACTCCCCAGATGTGGCCACAGGCCAATCCAATGGAGCCAATTCCCCAACTGAGGCCCCCTCAACCCAGGTGTGTCAAGCTGACACTAAAGCTATCCAGCACAACCTCATATGCTAAAATGCAGGGCTGACCAATACTGTTCCAAAAGACAGCTATATCCCGGACACACAGCACACCCAGTATTTCTTTTTCCATCTTTGAAATAAGACAAAAGCTGGACAAAATGAAAACTTTTTTGGACATACCAGAGAAATGAGTTTTCAGTGAAAAATAACAGAGAAAGGCAGACATACATATTCTCAGGAGAAGAGTTGCTTACTGTAGTGAAACCTGCTGGAAACCCTCACTGGTAGAAAATTCTGCAGCATCAGATGCTGTGTGTGGAACAGAAGAATAAGAAACTCATGGCCTCCAGTTGCCAGCTGTGGCCTGCTATTCTCTGGGTTTCATTTTCTGGAATCTTACATGGTTTTCAAAACAAAACACCTGAATAGATCCACTGCTCTATTAGCCAGTGAGAAGTAAAACTGGCATTTATAAACATGTCCCATGGATCCTGCTCAATAAACTTATATTCCAGGCAATAAGACACTTGGAGGGAAAGGTATTAGTCCATATGAAGCTGTTATGGCCAAGTTATCACCTAGGGTCTGGAATGAGTTCACTTTCTCTGCTAAATAATTAAAACCCAGGCAGGTTTTTAATTCAGACTCAGCAGAGAGCAACAGTGAAACAGGGTTTATTGGAAGATAAAGAATCACATCCACGCACACACCCAGAAAGGAAAATTCTGCACAAATGGGCAGGAGATGAGGGTAATAAAAACAGCTAAGTTCTCCAGGGAGGGTCTGGGTTTAAGTGTTTTCATGGGTTCCCTATCCCTACTTTGGATTTTTCAACTAAAAGTAGAGAAAGCCAGTAGGTTTATGCTTCAAATGAGGATGTGTTCATTGGGATTTTCTTTTGTCTAAATGGTTTGGTCTAGATTCTGGAAAAAAGAATATTGCTGCCCTGAAGGTCAGCACCCATGCCTTTATCTCAGACCAAGAAGAAGCAGCAAGTGCCAACATTGTTATTCCTTAGTTTCTCTGTTTGCTTATTAGGGATTTAATTATTTTTTTAAAAAAATTATTTATTTATTTATGTGTATGAGTGTACTGTCTGCATGTAGGTTTGTGCACCCATGTCGTGCAATGATGCAGAGGTCAGAAGAGGGTCTCGGATTCCCCTAGAACTGGAGTTCTCCTGGAATTGGAGTTACAGATGGTTTTTAGCTGCCATGTGGGTGCTGGGGATTGAACCCAGGTCCTCTGCAAGAGCAGTTGGTGCTCTTAACCACTAGGGTATCTCTCCAGCCCCCAGGGATTTAATACTTTATACCCCCCTATGAAATGGTAACCCTAAAGTCCTTTAAGAGGTGGACTGAAATTTGAAGATATTTGTAAATCTAGATCTCATACCAAGAATTTTTCCCAGCAAGGAGTAATGTCTGGACTGGAGTTTGAGTTGCCATCTTCATGCATAGTCCTTAGGAGAATATAAAAAATTAGAATTCCATTTGCATTCTTTGCATTAGAGATCCAAGTATACTCTTGAAACTCTTGTTTTACACACCCTCATTCGTTATTTTTCTGTTGCTGTTATGAAACACCATGATCAAGACAACTTGTAGAAACAAGATGTTTATTGGGCTTATAGTGCCAGGGAAGTAAGAGTCCATCATGTTGGGGAGGCATGGTGGCAGGCAGGTAGAGCAGAAAGCTGCATGCTCACATCTTTAAGCAGACACAGGAAGCAAAAAAGTAAAACTTGAACTGTGCAAGGTTATGAATGCTCAAAGTCTCCAGCAAGGGTGAAATTCCCAAACCTCCCAAAACTTCGGAAACAATGCAACCAAACTGCCGACAAAGTTCCCAAATGCTTGGAGCAGGTGAGTGACATTCTTAGTCAAACCACTTCAGGATCCTTGCAGAGAACTGCCTATTATCCAGGTTATACATACAGTTTTCATCAATTGCCCCTTGAAGAGGTCACCCTAATTGCCAGTATGGGATTAGGGTGATGGTAAATACTAGCTTCTTCCCCCTGAATGGGGACCATGAGTACAGCAACTGGCGTACTCCTCTCAGTGGGCCATTTAAGGGACCTCCAAAACATATACCTTAGGTGTATGGAGGAAAGTAATTCCTTGATTGATGTTTGAAAGAAACATGAAGGAGAAGTAAAGACAAATTATTAGCATTACATGTCCTAGGCAGGGAGGAAGGAGACTCTAGAACAGAGGTCTATTACAATATTTTTATGAGTTCCCCAAAGCACCGATCTATTAGGCTTCTCCTTGTTTTTCTGTTGGATTTCAAGGCACAACTCGAGAGTTATGAACCCTGGATATGCTTGAATGCACTTGGACAGTTTTGGTAGTGGGTAGACTCCCAGTGAGAATTCCCTCCAGCCCTTTCCAGAAAGGAAGAGAAGAATTTTAGCCATTATTAAATGTTTCAGTGAAAACTATGCTAGCCTTGTCAATCTTGGCTATATAGACACACTGGCTGCAAGGAGGTTCTGTAGTGTCAGATTAACCCAAGTCTGGAGTACTATTTGAGTGGCAGGTTTCTTATCAGCAATAAAATCTTTACTGATAAATAATTGTCTAAATAGTTCATATATTATAAGCTTGAGGTTCAAACATTGTAGTCCCTTCGACTGTCAAAGAAAAGTAGCATTCATTTAAATTTCTTGTTATAATAGTCTACTGGGTGTTTAAGAATCTTAAGACTAACCATGGGAAAAGATTTGTATGTTCCCACAGGTCAAAACGTCACCAACTCAAAGGCTGAGAAAGAAAGAATACAGGCGTCCATCATGTAGGTTGTACCAAGAAATACCAGCAGAGAAGTTGACCTATCTTAACACTAAAAGGAAGAAAAGCCTCAGACTGCTACAGGCATCAAACATCTCTGAGGACCATAGGTGTAACATCTGTTTACAGTGAGTCTTAATGAACTTTACCTTCTAGGTGCAGCACAGTTTCAATATGAGAGACCTCCTTACCTCTTTTTCATAGAACAAAAAAAACAAGCTGGTAATGAAATCATCCTCTAACTGTAATTAGAGCTGAATGTTATAGAAGTAATCTCTTATAAAACTGGTAAAACTGATTTTATACATAGGGACTGTAAAAAGGATTATTCTCTATTCAGATCCAAATATAATACTAAAGTCTCTTTAAGTGGTGCCTATAAGCAAAATATATTAATACAGGAGAGCACCGATAGCAGCAATGGATTATTCTGCCAAGGAGATGTTAGCCAGGGGACCCAAGCCCCCCCAAAAGGTAAAGGCTTATTGCCGGTAAACTGGGATATCTGCAAGAAGAGAGGCGGTAAGGCCTGCCCTGCTGTCAATGACCTTATGTAAGCATGGGAGGATTGTATCGAGATCGCACTTAGGAGTAGACAGTTGGTCTCTGGAATTCCAGAGAGTGTTACCAAAGGCCACTGAACCAATAAAGCAAATGTTGGTCTCCTTGAGTAAAGCAAGACTCCTCCACCAACATCAGCTACACCTCACCTGCTTGGAGATACTGTGCAGCAGTTGCAGCCATATGTCTGTATATCACAAATATATTTGATTATTAGCTCTCTTCTTGGAGGAATAACTCGTAGATGTTGCCACAAGCTTATGCCCTCTAGTGATTAGGAGATTTGTACACCACAGTAAGGCCTTGTCATCTTTCTCAGGGGAAAAAAAGAAAAGTGTAATCCGAGATAACAACACCTGCCAAACGCTTGTCTACCAAAGTAACCTACCATAGTAAATAGCAATGTTAAAAAATACCTATATATCTAAGCGCTTGTGCTTCATTAGTAATGAAAGCTTATCCCTGGGCAATCGGTCAGCCCATGAAGGAAACAGCCAGAACTGATCAGAGTCCAAAACAAAATCTCCAGACAAAGTAGACTCTTGTGCTTCTGGTCCACTCTGTGCCCCATCTCTAAGCCTAAGAACAATCTGCAGAAGAGGACGAGTGGTAGAATGTAGGGGCGGCGATTGGGGTGAACAGTAAAACTATGACAATATAGCCGGGACACTTATTTTGATCAACTTGATTGAACATTCAAGCCCCTACACTGGATGGTGGGAGCCTTGGGCTGTGTGGGCTGGGGCACAAACTGCTTGCAAATGGTTTTATATAAAGATGCTTGTGCTAAAAAAAAAAAAAAAAGGAGCTAGATACTGACATTTGAACTAACTGGAATATAAAATGCTAGTTTTTAATTTATGTGTTGTATTGGAGAGGTCTCTATATTTTTCGGAATTATAATAATATCACCTGTACACTTTCTTTTACTGTAGGACAATTTAAAGGAACTAAGCTTAAATTTTACTTCCCAAATAAGTAGAATTCATAGTCCAGTCATATAGCTTAAAGAAGCAAAGTGTTTATTGGTAAAATTTATTTAGCAGGTACTCAACTCCCCAAGCTTTATCCACAAAGATATAGGATATTTTAGGCTAGAAATGTTTAGATTGTTAAATTTAGGTGTAGGTTTTGGTGAAAATGGTAATACATTTGAACTAATTGGGAAATAAAATGTTAATTGTTTTATTTATAATTTGTATTGGGTTAAGTATACAAATGGCCTAATATTTTCTGAATATACAAACATCACATTATAAACACTTTCTTTTACTTGTAGGAAATTTTTAAGAACTAAGCTTAAATTCTCCTTCCAAATAAGTAGCATACCGTCAATGAAGAAACAGTTTGGGGAATTTAATGAAAGTTTATGCTTTGGCTCCTGCTTATGGGTATTGTAATACAACTTGGCATCTATAGGTCAAACATAAAAAACCTAAAAAAAAAAAAAAAAAAAAAAAAAGAGGGAGGTGGGAGGTGGGGTAATATCCTTTCTGGGATACAAATGGAAAACTCTTGTTCCAATCCTATTATAAATTTTGCAATTTTTGAGATCTTGAAACTAACAAGGGAGGAGAATTTTATGTTCCCACAGGTAAAAACATCAATCTAAATGCCTGAAAATATACAACTTAGGCTGTGCAGGATGAACTGGGAAATGCCAGCAGAGAGGTTGACCCATCTGAACATTAAAGAAAGAGGAGGCCTCAGACTGCCTGAGTCACAACACTGAGCATCTCTCTGAATCTATTGGGGTTAACTGTTTATAATGGCCCTAATGAGTTTCTTCCGATACTGAAAATCTTCCTACCTCCCCCTTTAGGAGAAAAAGAAAAACAGATGGTAAGAAACCACGCCCTAACTGTAAATTAGAGCCAATTGTTATAGTGGTAATTTCCTATAAAACAGGTTAACTACCTTTTTTTAATTGACTGATAGCATAGGAAACTGGTGAAAGGATAATTCTCTATCTAAGCCAAATTCAATAGTAAAGTGTTTTATAAGCTGTGTAATTAAGCAAAATATATTACTACAGAAAGCTCTGACATCAGCAATGAATTATTCTGCCCTAGAAGATTTGGCTAGGGATTCAATCCCCCCCCAAATATAAATGCCTTTTGCCTATAAGTAGGATATATGCAAGGAGAAAGGCAGTACGTACCTGTTGTCGAAGACCTGGTGTGAATGAGAAAAAATGTTTTTGAGACGTCATTGCTAGCGTACAACTGGCCCTCTGAAATGCCAGACAGTGTTACCAAAGGCCACTAAAGCAAATACAGCAAAATATTGGTCTCCCCTGAGACAAGCAAACTCCTCCATCAGTATCAGCTACACACTCAACCCTGGAGATACTGTGCAACATTGGAGCCAAGTGTCTTATTATCCCAAATCTATTGGCTATTGCTTCCCCTTGGAGGAATAACTCACAGTGGATCCACAAGCTTATGTCCTCTAGTGGTTAAGGAGATGTTATGAACCACAATAAGAACTTGTCACCCTTTATAGAGAAACCACAGTTAGCATACCATCCAAGCGTCTGTGTCTCTGGTGTTCACAGCTTAGCTTGACATAATAATTAGTACTGCTTAAATGCCTGTACATCCAATTGCTTGTGCTTTGTTAGTATAACTAAGAAGGTATCACTGGAAAAGCTGTCAACCCATGAAGGGAAACAACCTGAACAGACTAGAGTCCAAAATGACAACTCCAAAGAAAGTGGACTGTTTTCTTCTCACCCACTTGTGCCCCTTTCCCAAAGCCCAGGGAACAAACTGTGGAAGAGGAGGCGGCATGGTAGAATGTAAGGGCTGTGGAGAGATAGGGGTGAATCATGAGACTACAGGAATATAGTCTGGTCTCCTAATTGATCAACATGCCTGTGCATACAAGCTTCTCCAACTGCCTATGGGAACCTTGGGTTGTTCAAAATTTGGACATAGATACTTGCAAAATGCACCAGTTATCTAATTGTATGACAAACTGAGTAACATCAATGTTATCTGCAAACAACTGTGTCATTATATTGTAGAATCCCTTAAAAATAAAAAAAAAAATAAAGAAAAATAAATGGAAATGACCAAAGCTAACCATTTTTATTTTACTGTCTGGGTCAGTTGAAGATCTGGTCCTCAGTGGTGATGGGCTGGAGAGAAGCCTTTGGCTGTTTAGCCTTCCTTTAACTAGATAGACCATCTATGTGAGGGTTAGTCAAAGGCCATATGTGATTGTGGCTTTGCTGGAAGCATTGAGGAAATTATAGGAATGAAAAGGACATGATATGGAAAAATACCATGGAAAACAGAAGTAAAGAATGTCTTTGAGATGCTCCTCAGTAGGCTTAACACTGATGAGGTTAAACCAGTGAGCAGAAAGATAGGCCAATTAGAGTTTCCATGAAATGCCAAGCTAGCAGAGAACAGAACAGAACATCCAAGGACTGTGGTAGCTTCACAATGGTAGAACACAAACAAATGGCCTATTAGAAGAAAGACAAATGAAAAGAAACAAAGAAAAACTGCAATAATACTATATGAAAACTTCCAAAAATTGTCAATAAAGCATAGATCCCAGATGCTCAGGGATCACCAAGCAAGATAATCAACTAAAATAGTCGACATGACATGTAGATATTACATAGGTCGTCAGATCCTCCCAGAGCTACAGGACATCAGAGCTAGGCCCTTCCCTCATAATGCTTGTGCTGGACAGCTTCAGTTGTCACTTGAGAAGAGGGAACCTCAATTGGGATTCCCTCGATAATATTGGCCTGGATATATGCTTGTGAGCATTTCCATTTTGAATATAGTTTGTTTTTTAGTGTATTTTACATGTATGGCTGCATTGCTTCCATGTATGTAAGTAAACCCATATACAATGCCGTTGGAGGCCAGAAGAGTTTGTCAGATCCCCTGGAACTGGAATTATAGATGGTTGTTAGCTTCCATGTTGTTTATTGTAATGGAACCCAGGTACTGCACAAGAGCAGTCAGTGGTACTATCCACTGAGACATGTTTCCAGTTTGTGAGTCATTTTCTACATAGTTGAGTGAACCTGAGGGCTCAGACCACTGTGGGAGGAGGTGTCACGTCTGTGCATATGGTCCTGAGTTGTATAAAAAATTGGCTGAGCACAAGCTAAAGAAGCAAGCCATTAAGCAGTGGATCTCCATGGCCTGTGCTTCAGTTCCTGGCTCCAGCCTCAGTTTTCCTCGATAATGAACTGTGAACTGTAATCTAATTTAACCATTCCCTCCGTAAGTTTGTCTTGTTCAGAGTGATTTATCTCAGCAATGGAAACGAAATCAGCATTACCCTCAAGTGCTGAGATGCCCAGGTTCTAACGTCTGGTCAGAGCACAGGATCCTGGTGGTTGATGTCTGTCTGGGAGCAGACACAGCATCTCTCCTCCCTGACTGGGTCTTCATCTGGTGAGCTAAGGTTAAAAGGAAACCTCTTTTCTGTTTTGAACAGAAACTGTCAGGAAGATCTTTCCATTAGGAGTAATCAATATCTAACTTCTCAACATCAATACATGCCACCATCAATCCAGTTTTTTGTCAGATTTTCTGCATATGTGTTTTAAATAAGCTGTGACAATTTTTAGTCACACACAAATCCATTCTACCACCTGATCCTCCCATATTTTTGTTTGTCTTCATATGCTGAGCTGATGAGAATCTAGTATGGGGCTGTCCTCTTTAAACACATCCATTGCAGTCTAGTCTCATTCTTTCTTGGTTTTCCTTGAAAAAGAAATCCATCCCTGACTGAACTGGCTCAGTGTGGCTACAGTTAAAACCTAGGAGACATGTCCTACCCTAAATATGTGGCATGCTTTCCACCTGGACCCACTTAATTTTCTAAAAAATTATCCCTTCCTGAGCCAAACATCCCACATCTCCCTACTCAAACTTCTAATCTACCTCCACCTTAGTTAGTATATACTCTGTTCTCATGCTTCATTTATTCACTGAAATGACATAAGGAACAGATATATATTTTTTTCCACTAAATGGGATAATATACCTGAATCCTGTATCTTAACTTTCTTCTTGGTAAGTATGAGATTATTTTGCTCTGGCTCCTCTTATAAAGTTCTGCATACCAGATAGCTTAAAACAAGACAAGACAATGACATTCACTTCAAATTTGTTGCTATAATTCCAGTAAATCTTCTCCATTCATACCATATACACTAAGAATTTCAATTCAGTTAGAGTCTAACATCCTCACAGTTTTAAATTATCTATTGTTTTTATGACTTCATCTGGTTTATAGTCTTTTGTCATAATTTTGTTTTCTCGTTACCTCAAAAGTATTATTGTCAACTTGAAGAGGTGGCTCTTGGGTAAGAGTGCTTGCTGCTCTTTCAGGGAATCAGAGTTAAGGTTTCGGCACCCACATATGGTAGCTTATAATCACCTAACAGCTCTAGATCCAGGGAATCTGAGTCACTATTCTTGCCTCCATGGGCACCTGCACACACACACACACACACACACACACACACACATACACACACACATGCACACTATTGAAAACTAAATTAAAACTTGAAAATAACCCCAAACTCTTGTCTTGGTCACTAAATTTCTCTACAAAGAAAATGGTTCCATTTTCATCTTGAAATGCAAATCAATTTTTTTCTTTTTTAGATTTTTTTAAAAATATTTTATTTATGTGTCTAAGAATATTGCCTGCATGCACATAAGTGTACCCATGTCCTGCAATGCCTGTGGAGGTCAGAAAAAGGCAGTGGATCACCTGGAACTAGTTATAGAAAGCTGTAAGCTGCCATGTGTGGGAACAGATCCTGGGTCCTCTGCAAGAGCAGCCAGTGCTTTTAACCACTGAGCAATCTCTCCAGCACACAACAATTTGCATTTTTCATCTCTCTTAATTTTTTTCCCTTGCTTTGTAGATTCTTAAACTATAGGTTTCCAACTATTTGCAATGTTAGCTTTTTCACCTCTTGATAACTCTCAGATATACCATTTCATAGTTGTATCAAAGGATGGTTTATTCAAATGTGGAAAGTATATGATATCACTGACATCTCAAAGACTTTGAAGTGGCAGAACAGAACCCTTAGTAAGCCTGCTTCTAGGTTACCTGTTATTCTCTAATCACCTTCCATATCTTAAGTTCCTTATACTCCATACCTTCTATCTACCTATTATATCTATTTAAGGGAGAAAAAAATTAATCTCTGAAGATATGTAGGAAAAAAAAAGAAAGATTCATTCTAATAATAATTGACAGCTTCCAGAATATGAAGCGATCCCATTGTAATTTGCTTACTTTCTAAGTTGCAAATCTTATTAAGTCCTGTATTCATTATCAGCCTATCTGGGTCATAGGCTAATTTGTTCTTCAGTTTATCCCACTAATATCAACATTAGCTTTATATCCTGATTGATGGTTAATGCCAGTGAGAAGTGCCCTGAACATGATCAGCTGGAATAGTAATAATATGTTTACTCAACTTTAAAGTTAATATTTTATACTATACTTCAAAAATCTCAGTATCCAAACCATAAAAGCATAATATGTTAAAATATTCGCTATGTCAAAGACACATTCTACCACTACTATTTTATATTACTTTATGCAAAAGATTATATAGGGTACTCCTTAGCTCTTATCATCAGTCCTTCTTAGCAAAGTTAAATGAAATTATATAAATGAAGCAATTATTGTTGAAATCAAGAGAAAATAAATATTTCAGTCATTATATTTAGTTTCGTAAAGGGAGCAACAAAAAAATTATACTGTGCAAACTCTTATTTGATTAGATTTAAATAAGAGAAGACTGGTCTATCACAATAAAGGTCAGCATATTGATTATTTCTGGGAATAACAAGTATTGGAACAAGGCTCTGTATTTTCACCCATATTCCCTACATTGATCAGGGAAGATAGCCAGGTATCATTTCTATCCACAAGTTTCAAGTAAATGAAAGTCAGAGCCAGTAGGTTTTAATTCAGTTGTAGAACCAGTGAATGAATACGAGTGGCTGGAACCTCAATTTTCTCATGCTAGTCATTCCTTCTGGAAATGCAGGCCATGGCATCTGGGGAAATGACAGTACGGCTGAGAGATTTACGAGGTGAAATATTGCAGGCTAAGACTTCTTGATTACCTGGAACACAGCTCCTGGGATCAGGCTAGAGAGCAGATTCACCTTTATCAGTGAATAACGATCAAGGTGTGTAATTTGCTGTTGGGTGGTTTCCAAGTAACAGGTTCTCAGAGGCAGATCTTTATTAGTGTTCAATAATGGGGCATGCACACCAGGAGAAGCAAAGGAAGACAGCTCTTGGTTACTCTGAGATACAGAGAAAAAAGCCTTGTAACCCTGTGCTGTACAAATAAGCCCTGCTTTTAGGAAAAGAGCATTTCCTAATAAGGACTCTCCCGAGTCACAATACTTGTTATCACTGAGAGATTAGTTCTGATTTGCAGATCCTGTAGAGGTTTTGAATTGCAAGTCTGAGAAAAATCTCTACTTCCAACAGTACACTTGTTTTTCATGCTGTAGCTCAGCTTATCACTCAACATACTTCTTGTTTTACTTCATTTGCATTTGCATAGTGTATAGAAAGGTCAGATGAAAGCTTAAGGACCCTCCCCATTGTTTATTTGATAAAAGGTCTCCCTGTAGTCCCATCTGACCTGGAACTCACTGTATAGACCAGGCTGATCTTGATCTCAGTTATCTGTTTGCCTCTCTCTACTTTTCTGAGTGCTGGGATTGAAGGTGTGTGTCCCCATCCCAGGCAGTAGTGGTTTGAAATAAAAGGAATCATCATGCTCAGACACAAGGTAATACATTAACTCAAGAGAATAAAAAACAGCTACTCAGTAAGGAGTAGCTTATGTTCATCTAAATTCACTGTATTATGTGTAATTTTTATGTATTTCAGTTATATGGCAATGGGAACCAGCTTGATTCAAGTTTTATAATATAATTAAACTTCCCTATAATTAAATAGCTAATCAGAATAAAACAAACACTTTATTAACTGGGGATGGATGCCCCTTTGTGTCTGAGTCCTTTACCTCTCCCCTGGCTCCTCTGCTTTGAGACACAACACAATTAATGTAAACACTTTAATACTTAAGCATGGTTTCATAACTGAAACTTAATTCAATTCTCATTTCCTTTAAGGCAATAGTTTGCCCTCCATATTTCTTATTCTTATAGCAGTTCCTAATTTACACATCAACTCATTCCTAAAAGCTTTGAGCACAAAATTCTTACTAGGCACAGTACCACCGGAGACTGAAAGTAAATTAATACTTTAGGGTCAGTTAAGTGGCTCAGTGATTAAAAGCACCTGCTTCATAATCCCGGAATTGTAATGGACCTGAGTTCTATGCCCAGGACCCACATGGTGGAAAGCAAACAGACTCCTGCAAGTTGTCCTTTCAAAGCCATGCACACACTGTGGCACACTCCCACACATGCTCAGACCACAAGGATCAATAAAATAGTAAAAGAATGAAAAAAGAAAGAACATTGAACCAGTAATGGAATATTTCAGAAATGGTAGTTGAAGATTGGAGTTTTAATGACATATCCAAGATGCAAGGAAATGTCAATGAGCCCTGGCTGGGACCCATTTAGAGTTCCTTTGGCAGACTTAACACATACATTTCCAATAATTTCAACCTAAAAAGCTACAAGACACCTTACTCTACTGCCCTTTAATTCAGTTCTTTTAAAAAGAATTTTGCAAAAGCTCATTTTTAATAGTTTTGTTTTAGTTATATCATCCATAGTATATGGGAATGTTAAATCTTAAAATAATGGGTTTTAACAAATATTAAGTCATCATATTAATTTCTATATGTATTACAGTGTATATGACCATCATGATTTCATAAGAGTTCAGAATATATCTTTCCATTTTACATAAAAATGGCCTAAGTAGATATAACATTGCCTGAAGTCAACCAGCAAGTGAGTTATCTTTAGATATATGTGTCCTCAATCCATGCGCCATTTTTACCCAGAAATCTCTCAACTACCCCACGTCTAGTTTGCAACTGTTTTGCTTGTTAATTCCTCCTTCACTGCTTTTCACATAGTATTGGATGAATTATTAATAATATCTCTTGGAACCATTAAATGATCTGAAAACATTCAAGTTTTTTGACTTTAGAAAATGAATTTAGAAGATAATTTCTACCAAAAATACTGACTTTTACATGAGAATGAAAAGAAAATTACTATATAATACTGAAAATAAAAACATGTATTTGTATGATAATAAAGTTTATAAAGCAAAATAGTTGATTTATGCAATTTCTACCACAGAAAAGCACACACCAGGGACCAATCATTAAAGAATGTAAATAAAACAAATAATCACTTGACTTAAACCTGGGTATTACTGTGGATTATCTCTCAACTGTTTTTCAACTTATTTTTTTACACTTGATGGGTTGAACATTTATTTTTATAAGTGTCATGTATTTCACTATTTGAGCTCTTGAGCCAGTCAATTGTAGGAGTCAAGTCGAACACAGATTTGACAGGTTTTTGGGTTTTGTGTATTCAAATATTTTTTAAGATTGTGCTTGACCTTTGCTAAGCTCCTGTCTCCTAGTACACAAGCTCTTAATAGTAACCAAACTTAACAGTGTCCAAAATGCACTAGACCCAGTTTGAGGAGGTTTATTCATGCTGTTTTATTAAATTATTCCAACAAACAAGGTGTGTGTTGGTGCTGTTATTTCCGTTTTACAAATCTGGAAAATGAAACCTTCAAGCACTTGCCTAAACCCACATAAACTTAAATAGAACTTAAATTTGGAGGTTTAAGTAAAAAAATCTAGTCTCTTTTTATCAAATGCATTCTATTCCTTTGATATAAATATAGACATGGTAAATAAAGTAGCTATTAACACCACATATGAAGAGTATTGAAAAATAGACTGTTTTAGTATATGCTGAATGGACAAGTGGCCTGGCCCTGTGAGCTACAAACAACTGGCCTGGAAAGACATGCCCAGTGCTGTGGTAGTGGCTTGAGTGTGACAGGAGAAAACACTCACTTTCTGGGTCGATTTAGGGCACACTTTTTTTTTTCTTTTATGTGTATGAATGTACTGTCTGCATGTAGACCTGTGCGCCCGTGTGCAATACCGCGAGGTCAGAAGAAGGTGTCGGACTCCCCTGCAACTGGAGCTAAAGACGGTTCCCAGCAGCCATGTGGGTGCTGGGGATAGAACCCAGGTCCTCTGCAAAAGCAGTCGGCGCCCCCAACCGCTAGGCCATCCCTCCAGCCCCAGAGGCACACGTTTTTAAGATGACGCCCATATCTGACACTGTTATCAGTCCTGCCACCTTGGGGCTGTAGGAAGGTCACCGGCCATAGAGGAGAACAAACAGTGCTACTATTTTTCTGCTGAACAGACATAGGCCTAAACTAATTTCTAATAACTTATTTTTATGTCCATCTATTAGTGCACTGCTCAGCTCTCTCTAGGGAAGATTCTTCTAACAGATGATTAACACAGACACATACCTCTAGAAAAAATGTAGAGAATTAGAGACTACAAGGTGCTCGGCACTAAAGAGGCTCATATCATACCCACTCTCCGAAGGCTCAGAGATTATTGAGGAACAGGGAGCAGAGAGACTGAAGAGCCAGAGGTGGTGGATGAGTACAAGGGAGCACTAGGACAACGCCAGGAAGAGGACTGGGTCAGCGTGCCAGGAGCATCCCAGCACAGATGGGGGAAGTGGGCCAGACGTGATTGACAGCTGCTGGGATAGGAAGAGTCGGAATGTTTTTACGGGTGTGATGTCTGGCAGGTTGACCAAACTCCAAGAGACAGATCTGCACCCAAGAGCAGATGGGGAATGCAGGCTATACTCCATAGGCCTTAAAAATAAGAAAAAAGTTAACAGGGGTACAGCCATAAAGCTGGGTGAAGATGGCAGAGGGGGTGTGAAGATAATCAAAATCCAATCTACAAAATTCCACAGGAATCAATAAAAGTACTTTTAAAACATAAAAGAAGTTTGAGGCTTTTTTTTTTTCAAACTGCGAATGTGAAGCACAACTGACTGTGCTATTCCCCTAAACAAGTAGCTTAGAAATCAGTCCTGCCGTTTCTATGATAATCTCACATCTCCACTTTCTTATCATAAGCAACTGTTCTGTAGTAAAAGTACTCTGTACCATAATTACATTGGCATCTTCCTCCCAGAGTTGATTCCACAAGGTAAACCAGAGAGAATACATTTCATCTTCCACCTCTCTAGGGTTTCTGTTCTCTACAGCCATGCTTCCGAGAGATAACTTTCCCTCCTCCTTTTCTCTCTCTCTCTCTCTCTCTCTCTCTCTCTCTCTCTCTCTCTCTCTCTCTCTCTCTCTCTCCAGTGTTTTGGACCAAACGTAGGGCTTTGCATAGGATGTTAGAGAGGTCTAGCACAGGATAACCACACTACCACTGAGTGACATCCTCACCAGTTATCCCCCCCCCCATTAAGAGAACAGGACAGGAGGGAGAAGAAAAGTACTTTAACATTGAGATTAAAATCATATATTGCAGGCATGAAGTGGATTAAATGTCACCTAAAAACAGAGTTATCAGAAATCCTTGTTTTTCACAAGTATATACAGAAGCTGAATCTATGCAATGATTTCTCTTGATACTACCAAAATTAAAGACAAGATATGTTTTTAAAATCTTCATGACAGTAGATAGTTTCAACTTTAAATATTGCCCCAAAGCACAAAAGGGATGAGAAAATTGAGGCTTATAAAAAGCATGCCTGCTCCTCAGTTTGTCATTCAAGAGAAGAGCACTTCTGGGCATCACTCCTGTATTACATGGAGTAGGAAAAGAATAAAGTTCTACTGTTGGCTGAAGTTCAGCTCAGGAGATGAAGGACTAAATGGAAGGAACAAAATTTGAGAAAAACACCTATGACATGGCCGTGTGATAGACTTTGAACTCACACTTAAATGCAGTGATAGTTTTTTCACTAAAATTCCAAAACAAATTTGAAAGTTCCTAGAGATTCTCGCTGCATTTGCTAATTTTCTTCCTTTCCCTGTTTACCTCTCCTGTACTCTTTCCTCCCTCCCTCTCTTACTCTTCCATCTTCTATGTCTTCTCCATCTCCCTTTCCACCTGATTCCCTCCTCCCTCTGTCCCTCCTCTTATACATATGAGAGAAAGACCAAGAGAAAAGAAGGGAGTGTGATTTCTCAATATATTATATATAAAGTATACTATTATATAGAAATGTTTGTTAAATACAAGAGAATATATGTTGATAATGAATTTCATATTTGAGTTTGGTCAAACTGAAACATAGAACTGGAAGAGCAAACATTCGATTTTATCATGGTGTGCATTGAAAGACAACAAACTTTACATCCTCCAGTTTTCCTGAGTATCACAAACATCATTTACACTGATCCTTCTTTCCTTTCCTGCCATGGGATCTAATAGATGGGACTCCCAGTTCTTAAATGTGTCCTCTGCAGAGCTTGCAAAAATAGCATATTCTTTTAGAGATATAATTGTGCCAAACACAGTGACCTTCATCCCTCACATTCTATTATGGATTTACCCATAACATTTGTTGAAAAAGCTTACACCACAGAAGGCCATATGTTATAAAAAGGTATGAAGATCATGAACTTCTAACATGGAGATTTCTTTGAAATTGTTGCTAGACAAAAATAATGCATAGGATATTCTTTTCTCTTGACTATGGAGATGCTGACAGTTTGTGTCCACTTGGAAAGCGACACTGTTCTTGGTACATCCTGAAGTATCAGGATTCATACCAGGACAGAATTTGCCTACCTCCTGAAAGAGGCAGTTCTATGGAGGAGCATCCAAAGCCTTACAACACACAATGTTCTTCCTAATTTCAGATATTCTCTTCACTTAAATTTAGAAGAGAATCAAAGCACATCATTGGAAGGTGGGAAGGTTCACACAGGTGTACTTATTTTCAGAAACTGTCCTGATACAGTGCAGTGCTGGGTAAGTCCTTTGCCTTCAGTGAATCTGAAGATGCCTGATGCACAGGTCGATTTTCTGTCCTGAGTCCACAGTTATCATGTTCACTGATTGCTTTGTCCAACACTGGAGGATGCAAATGTCCTCTTGGGTCTTCAGTACAGATGGACACACATTCAAGGGGCCTGTAAACAGAAAACTCATCTTTTCTGCCCAGGAAAACAAAACAGTCTTTTGAAATACAATTTATACCCTTCATAAGTTTACCAAAAGCACAAAAAAAGTTTATCAGGAGGAAGAGATAGAAATAATGTCACCGAGAAATAAGAACTTACATTTTTCAGTGGAATTTCTGAGGATGATAGCATACCTAGAAGTAGACTTGGCCTTGGATTAGAACACTAAGGGTTCTAAGATGTTTATATTTAAGATTTATCGAATCACTTTACAGTGGTCATTTAAAACATACCATAATGCATAGATCCAAAAGGAATGAATGGATTAATGAATGAATGGATATCTTAAAAATAAGCATTGGTGAGACTTTCTATAGCAGATAACATATTCTGGGAAAATATAGCTCAATAATATTATAGAGTAATATACTGAATGCCTTTAAGGCTATGGAACTTCTGAAAAATATAAATAGTAACCCGAACACACTGAACTTGATTATTATGTCCAATGAGAGATCTCCCAAAGTACACCTTTCTAGGTGACAGATCTCATTACCCTTGGCATCTGTCTCCTCTCTGTCTCTGGTATGGCCCTCAGGGTGTTAGAGGTAGAAGGTGACGGCTTGAATCTGATCTCATTTTTTAATAACTGCAACCCAGAGATACCTCGTGGTGGAAATGGCAGCTGATGCCAAGGAGATTTGCATATGTTCCAGCTGCAGCCAGTCCTTCCGTTGATTTCCCCAATGAACTGTGAACCTCAAAAGTGTTTTGCTGATCTTGTGTTGAGTGTGCTTTTCCAGAATTCCCACATAGAAAGGTAGAAAATATATTTAACTCACAGTGGCAGCTGTCCTTTGCTCACTAGTTAACCTGGCTGGTAAGGGCCCTTGAGTCCATATCATAAGAACATCAGTCCATATCATAAGAATAGATGGGAGAATTCTTAGAGCCAGAGATGCCTGAATTGTGACTGTGAATTAATAGATTGAAACTTTAAAAACTGTACAACAACTTAACTAAATACTGTGGATTTGTTTAAAATAGGGACCTGGAACGGCATTCCAAGTGTCCCAGTGAGCACCCTTCATGAAAGGAGTTTCGCGACATTGGATTTTATAGTAAGCTTCTTTATATATCCAGATAAATTACACCTGTTCATTATTTCTTCCCTTGCAGTCGTATTAAGCTTAACCATAATGCCCTAACACTAACTGGAATTGCAAAAATTTAGACCATAAAGTCATAACCATGGAGTTCAAAATTATTTTCATGAAAGCTTAGTTTTAAAGTCTCTCTAAGGAAAAATCTGGTAGTTTATATATGCCATATCCTTCTGATAAAATCAAATCACCCAAAGAGTACATTGGGAAAATCTATAGTGTCCATTAATACACTAGTCTGAGATTCTTGGATAAGATGACAGCAAACATAATGAAAATCTCCATTTGACATTTACACCATTTGGAAGGAAATCATTCCCTGAAGCCCCATTCCAAACAACACATGGGGAAAATAATCTTACAGAGTGAAGCAAGGAGATCCTGAAATGTAAATTTCAATTTTGTATAAGGTGTCGTTGTAAAAGGAGAATGGTGGCCATGCAAGTCTTGAGATAGCTTTTATTGGCTGGTGTAGCCATTCAGCGATGCTAATTAGATTCCCAATATGAATCGTTATGCATAAAGCGGAGCTTTGTCTATAGGATATGAATCTGCAAGAGATGATAATTTGATATGAGGTAAATTAACTCCAGAAATGCTGAAGAACTAGCTATGCTCTGATCAGCATATATTCACTGAAGACAGAATTGAGAACTTGAGAACTAAATGGAAGAAATAATTCACTGTGCTCCATATGATAAGAGGAGTGAGTTTAGGAAACAACGAGATACAAAGGAATCACTCAAAGGAATCACTCAAAGCTCCAATAAAAGCTTCATGGAAAATGACACAATTGACATTGCAGAACAGTTAAGAATTTCCATACTATGAATGTAAAGCACAGGGAATGACATGCATCATTCCTCACTTCACACACAGCATGTGCTCAAGGAAGTTACATTCACACACCTCAGAATTAAAACTATGAGGCATTTAACAATGTAAAGGAGGATCTGTATGTTGCTATTGGTAATATGCCCTATTAAAAGAAAGACTGGCCTTTGCATGCATCACACTCTGTTGTACAAGGAAAGTTCACTACTAGGAGTCGCAGGACCCACTTATATCCTCCACCCTATGTTCCACTATGCTCCATGAGTGTTAGGTGTACATATAGAGGTTACACAGAGGGGGTAGGCATCTCTCAGACATTTATTCTCTATGTGTGAGCAGTTGTGGAAATCTGCAGTAGCCTCCTTCTGTTGCAAAAGGGAGCTTCTTTGACAAGTAGTGTATGGCATACTTGTCTGTGGCTAGAACTGGCTAAATTTTAGAGAAGAGACTTCAGTGTTTTTCAGATAAGACTCCAGGATTAAACCAACCCACTAACAGCTCAGGGATTATTTTTGAAGAAGGGATGGAAAGATTATAAGAGTGAGGGTGGCTGGACCTGGCCTGAGAACTGTTGGAAGCTCAATGTGGCTGGGTAGGAAGAGTTGACCTTCATTAAGGTCTCTAGGTAGGCTGAATATACTCCAGTAGATGAACTTACACTGAAGGACAGCTGAGCAAAACACTTGAGCAAATGGGATTTAGCACGTGCAGCAGAGTGCATGAGGTGAGATGGGGGAGAGGACATGGAGAGGGAAGGGAATCTAAGTTTGATTAAGTACTGTTGTATGAAATGTACAAAAGCTCAACATAATATTTTTTAAACAGGCTGGAGACATGGTTTAGTGGTTTAGAGAACTGGCTTCTCTTGCAGAGGACCTGAGTTTATATACTAGCACCCACATGGAGGCTAAAAATCATTTGTAACTCCATTTACAGGGACTCCAACACCCTCTTCTGACCTTTGCAGGCATTACATGACATGGGTGCAACTCCATACATGCAAGAAATATACTCATACACATAAAATAAAACATAATAAATTAAATATTTTTTAAAAAGAAAGACAGATTATACTGAATAGGAAATATTAATTAATTAAAGCAGAAAATATTGTTGAACTCTTCATACTCATGATACTTAAAAGAACTTTAAAGAAAATTCAAAGATGTTTGCTGTCTTGGAGATTATAATATATCATAGTTTCAAGATACAGAGTGAAAAAGAAAAAGACATGCATCAAAAGTAAATCATTATTTATGTGATGAAGGTGCACATACTACAATGATAAATACATCCCTCAACTGTCCCTAGGGAAGCATCCTCATTCAACAGAGTATGATGCACACAGATAACCACAACTGGCTAAGTTTTAGAGACTGCAATGAACAATTCCTTAGGTAGGACTCCTGTATTAAATGTCACCCCATCCATGGCTCAGGAACTATTAGGAAGAGGGGGCAGAATTATTGTAAGATCCAGAGTTGGTACATGAACGTAAGGAAACAGGCTTTCAGGCCACTGAAAACTGGTGCATATAAATTTGCAGCAATGGTGACAGCAAGTACAAGGCCCATGGTACTCAATCAGACAAAACCCCAAAATAGCACTGGGGAAATGGGCAGCAGAAACAAACCCTAGCCAAGGAACTATTTGCAAATGATTACTGTCACTTGGAGGGTAGATACTGTTTAAGTGGGAGACTTAAATCCAAGCTTCTTTTTCTCCTCCTTTTTTCTTTTTTTTTACTATGGCTTCCACCCCCTCCACACACCCCCATTCATACAGGAAAAGGCAGAGTGAGGCTGTGCCTGTGCAATGCCTCATTTCCATGGTAGCTGTGCTAAACCACACCCACTCCTTCACAGGTCATCTTAGCTATGTACACCTTAGCTTTGTTTACCTTAACTTTCACTGAGGGACATCAGCATAGAAACGCTTGACCAGATAGGGCTTAACATATATGAGGGAATACATGAAATCTGGTGGGGAGGGGCTAGGGGTGTGGATACTGTTAGATTTGGGCTTCCCAGAATTCCAAGGGACACACAGATGTCCACTTCCTCCAAAGGCTGTTAATCTTCTGACCTCTTCCCCTGTACCTGAGCTCCCGCACCATGGCTATAAATGTGTGGGCCTCAGTTGCCATCTTGCTTGTGCTGCCGCTACACCACGTGCCAATGGGTAGCCCACCCTGACAATGGAAGTAAATCGTGTTCCAAGAGTGACTAAGTCTCGTGTGTCTTTTTTTTTTTATTAATTTTTATTTATTTCTGTATGTGTATGAATGTACTATCTGCATGCAAGTCTGTGCACCCGTGTCGTGCAGTGCCGCAGAGGTCAGAAGAAGGTCTCAGATTCCCCTGGAACTGGAGTTCTCCTGGAATTGGAGTTTCAGACGGTTCTTGGCCGTCATGTGGGTGCTGGGGATCGAACCCGGGTCCTCTGTAAGAGCGGTCGGCGCTCTTAACCGCCAGGCCATCTCTCCAGCCCCTGTGTCTATCTTTTATTGGGGGTTTACACCTTTATAACCTAACATAATGGTGCCTGAACTGGGTCAAGGGTCGAGATATTTTGATCAGGTGGAGCGCTCTCTGGCTTTCTCCTCGAAAGGAACTTAACTTGGAGCCCCCTGGGAATTGCCAGAAGTGTATTTCTCTGGAGAAGCAACTTCCACATTTCACAATAAGGTACCATTCTCTCTCTAGTCTCCCCACTTCTTCTCCCTCGCTCTCGCTCTACTGCTTTCTGACTCCATCTTTCCTCTGCCCTGCCATTTTTCCATTTTTCCCCTGTTTTCCCCATTTTTGAACTCTCCTGAGAACCAATGAATCAGAGAATCAGAGAGTTCCCGAATCCCACTGGCCCCGTCTGCCGGCCTTGTCTGGACCTCTGTCTTCCAGGATGCTGGACACAGAATCTGGACCGATTCTTTTGGTCTCCCCTGTAAATTCTGGGACACTGGTTTTACAGGCTTGAGGATGCCGCTTCAGATGGCCCTGTGGACTCTGACTGTCACCCCTGAAATTAGAGTGGACACGTTCTAATCTTCAGAAAGTGCTTCAGAGGCTAAAAGCTTTATTTCCTTCCTGCAGATCTCCTTTTTCTCTTGCTCTCTCTCGCTCACTCTCACGTGTTTGCTTTGTGCCTTGCTTTCCTGCAGTGGGTACCTCTCGATCCAGTCACTCCTAGAACCAAATGGTCCACTTTCGCTCACTCTTTTGCATTCAGGGGGCCATCTTCTCTCTCTCTCTCTCTCTCTCTCTCTCTCTCTCTCCTCTCCTCCCTCTCCCCAACTCATTCTCCTTCCCTGTCTCTCTCTCCCTCTCTGCCTCTTGTACTTTGCCCCTCCTCTCTCTGATTTTCTTCTTCTCACCCTTAACCCTCCGTTTTGAACTCAAAAGTACTTTTAAGGCTGAGTTTCCCCAAATGTTCTTCTTGCTCCACATCACTTTGCTTCCCTCCCCCACCCCACATTGGCTCTGATATCTGTCTCTTCCTCTTTCCAGACTTCCCTGCAACCTTAGCAGATTTCTGCAGTAAAAGACTGCAACCTTAAATCCAAGCTTCTTTTTCTCCTCCTTTTTTCTTTTTTTTTACTATGGCTTCCACCCCCTCCACATACCCCCATTCATACAGGAAAAGACAGAGTGAGACTGTGCCTGTGCAATGCCTCATTTCCATGATAGTTGTGCTAAACCACACCCACTCCTTCACAGGCCATCTTAGCTATGTTTACCTTTACCGAGGTACCTAAACTGTACCCATTCCTCAGCCTCCATTTTGACCATGAGAAGTGGCCATGTTAGCTATGTTTACAGTTTCCATGGTACCTAAACCACACCCACTCCTCAGCCACCATGTTGCACTAATGCCTTATTGGAAAATTAAATTTACATTGGAAGCTTATAACAATTAATGCCATGTTCTAATTCTTTAACGATTTACTTAATGGCGTGTTCAGATCTTTTCACAATTTTGTTTTTGGGGTTTTTTTATATTGTATTACTATAAAAAGGCAATTGAGATTCAATTAATACATTTTTCTGACAGAGTAACCGAGTTTTGTTTTTACTGTCTTTCATCTGTTTCAAAATAAAATAAATTTTCCATTTTTAATTTTGTATGGATAGTTAATTTTTTTAAATGGGTTGTTTGAGATTTTTACTTCATCTGGCTTTTTAACAAACACTGCTTGTTTTTTTTTTTTGGTCTTTTTGAGACAGGGTCTCCCTGTAGCCACAGCTGTCCTGGAACTCACTCTGTAGACCAGGCTGCCTTGAACTAACAAAGATCCGCCTGCCTCTGCCTCCCAAGTTCTAGGATTAAAGGCGTGTGCCACCATGCCTGGCAACACTGCTTATTTTTTATATTTTGTTTACAAAACTTTTACCTATTTTTAAGGGATTGTTTCAGATTTTGGCATTTTTGATCAGACTCTCCATTTCATTGGTTCTCTTCACAAATCCCATTTTATTCAGAAATCCATTTTTGTGTCTGTTTCTGGATACAAGCTTCTATATCTGAGATTAAGAAGGTGTGTACACCACACCCCATTTCACCTGGCATCCAGATCTTGCAAGCCTCAGGCAGTAAAGTTTCACTGGTTGCCTCCCCTAAAGGGACATTAAATTTATTCTTATTAAATTAACAAGTAAGCCAGGTGAGCCAGATTCACCTTCCTGCCTGTCTGCTTGCCTACCCACCTGCCTGCCATCCAGCATGCACACATACACACACAGCCTGTGCTGCAAAGCACAGTATGGGAACACAGGCTGTTCCCAACTGAGTAGATGTCTTAAACTCTAAATGATTCTGGGTAAATGTGAGTATTAAAAGTAATGTTCATCAGCCCTGCAGAGCAATGGACAACTTCAGATTGTGCAGCAGAACAGAGAACTGAGAACTTTCTGTGCCTTGACACCAAGTTATTCTGGGTACCAACACTTACCTATGACATTTTAGGAAAAAAAAAAAGAAAGGATTTCCCATTGTCCAGAGTTAACAGATGCAATTAAGTTATATGTCTGTCCAACCTGTCTGTGTGTTATAACAGTTCTCCAATGTGTCTTTGAGAGTTGTGTAACTGTCATGTGTCCATGTTCTCCTGTGTGTTAATTTCTGTCAAAACAAAGTGGCCACTTCAAACTTCTTTCATACTGTATTGTGCACAAAAAAAAAATTAAATTTACTTTGGGCATGCCTCTTAAATTTTTTCAAAGGCCTGATTTTAATCTGGGTCCCTAACTTTCTATATGGGTTATCTAAAGATTTTATTTCTTATTTGTCCAAATAATTGTCCCCACAGGTATTGTTTCCTTTCCAGTTTTTTCTTGTTTCCTGACCTCTGAAGATTTGATTTTTGACCCTTATGGGTTCACTAACAGGTTTTTTTTCTTCTACTTAACCAGGCTTCTGATAGCTATGCCACCCTCCTTCTGACCACAGACAAATTTAAAAATTCCTGAATTCATTCATACTTTTGCACTTGGATAGTCACATATGACTTCTCCTAGATATTTAATTCTGTTTTCCATCACATGTTAAAATATTTCAATAAGTTCATAGTTTTTTTTTTTTTTTTGTTTTTGGTTCTTTCGAGACAGGGTCTCCCTGAGCCCCAGCTGTCCTGGAACTCACATGTAGACCAGGCTGGCCTGAACTCACAAAGACACCCCTCTCTGCCTCCCAAGTGCTAGGATAAAAGGCGCGCACCACCACGTCTGGCAAGTTCATAGTTTAGAACCAAAGGTGCAAGATGTCAATGCTAGCATGAGAAAGAAACTGTATTAGCCATCTCAGCTTGACAGTGCAATTAATTAGGGCTACATGCTTTAAATAATATTTCTAAAGGTGTTTTTACCAATGGAATGTGACTGTTCAATACAAACACTAGTATAAAAATTTCTTGTATGAATGTGTGGACAAATGTGTGTATGCATGTACATGATAACTCTGTAATATAGTGACAGCATATTAAGATCTGTCTATGATCCAGGCATGGTGGTGTATGCCTTTAATCCTAGCACTCAGGAGGCAGAGGCAGGCAGATCTTTGTGAATTCAAGGTCAAGGCAGCCTTGGCTACAGAGAGCTCATCAGGCTGCTGGGCTACAGGGAGACCCTGTCTCAAAAAGACCAAAAAAAAAAAAAAAAAAAAAAAGAACTCTATGGATGAAGTACTGTTCACTTTTTTTTTTTTTTTAATTTTTTTTTTTTTTAGTTTTAAACTAAATCTAGACCCGTGTTCCCGCTCATTTCCCCACCCCCCAGAGTTCGTGCATTCTGCCAAACATGCTTTCCATCTCTAGTCTTTCTCAATATTTTCCATGGGGACGTTGACTGTTTTGAGCAGAAATTTCACTGTTTCAGTCAGTTCTTTGATGCAGTATTTTCTGTTTGTTGTTGTTGTTGTGTTCCAAAATGCATTATGTCCCACTGCTTGTAACAGAAGCTCAGGGGCCTACACAAAATACAAACTGGGTAATTGGCACTAGCATCCACAGATGAGGGGATACCATTCGTCGTTTGTTTTTCTGGGACGGGTGTTACTTCACTCAGCATGATGTCCTCTACTCCAGCCATTTTCCTGCAAAGCTGCTGATGTCTTTCTTTACGGCTGCATAGAACTCCATTGTTAGATGTACCACATTTCTCTATCCATTCGTCCAGTTAGGGGCATTGTAGGTTGGTTCCAGCTCTTTGCTATTGTGAAAAGAGCTGAAATAAACATGGCCGTGCATGTATCTCTGTGTGGGCAAAGTCTTGTGGGTACATGCCAGGAGTGGTATGGCTCTGGGTCGGGTGGCAAGTTCATTCCAGTCTTCCAAGGGTTCTCCACACTGCTTTCCAGTAGTGGCTGTACGAGTTTACATTCCCACCAGCAGTGATGAGTGTTCCCCTTTCCCCACAACCTCTCCAGCACTTGGTATCATTTGTTTTCTTGATCCTAGCCAGTCTTACGGAGTAAGAATGATATCTTAAAGTGGTTTTATTTGCATTTCCTTAATGTTAGTGATGTTGAGCAGTTCTTGAGGTGTTTTCTCAGACATCACTAATTCCTCGCTTGTGAAGGTCTCTGTTCAGTTCTGCTCCATCTATTGAGCGGGGCGTTTGGTTCTGCTTTTTTCTTTGTTTTTTTGAGTAGTTTATATATTCTGGAAATCAATGGCTTGTCAGATGTATCTGCAGTGAAGGTTTCCTCCCACTCTGTGGGATTTCTCTTCACTTCCTGATGTTTTTTCTTTTGATGACAGACCTTTTGAGTTTATGTGAGTCCCATTTGTCAATTGTCGACCTTAATTCTTGTCAGCTCTGTGTCTGATTAGGAAGTCTTTTCCTAACGCCTATGTCTTGTAGTCTGCTGCCAACTTTCTTTCTATCATCTTCAGAGTTTGGGGTTTCACGTTGAGGTCTTTAATCATCTGGAGTTGACTTTGTTACAGGGCGAGAGGTAGGGGTTTAATTTTCATTCTTCTACAAGTGGTGACCAGTTTTGCCAACACCACTTGCAGAAATGCTGTCTTTCTTCTCCTTGTGGTTTCTGGCCCGCCTGGTCAAAATGAGATGGCTGAAATTATAATGTGCGCAGATTTGGATCATCGGTTTTTGTTCCATTGGTCAACAGGTCTGTTTTTGTGCCAGTACAGGCTGTTTTATGACTATAGCCCTGTAGTATAGTTTAAAATCTGGTATAGAGATCCCTCCTGTGTAGCTCTTTCACTCAGGATTGATTTGGCTATCTCGGGTCTTTTTTGTTTCTTCTACCAAGAATTTAAGAACTTTTGTTTCCAGCCTGTGAAGAAACTCTTGGGGATTTTTTTTTTTTTTTTTTTTATTTTGGTAAAATGGACATTTTTACAATGTTAATTTTCCCAATCCATGACATGGGAGGTTTTTCCATCTTCTGAGGTCTTCTTCAATTTTGTTCTTAACGGGTTTAAAATTTTTGTGTGGTAGAGGGCTTTGGTGTCTTTTTGTTAGGTTTGTTCCTAGGTTACTTATTGGTTTTGAGGCTATTTGTGAGGGGGAAGGTCTCTTTGAATTGCTTCTCCAGTTGCTTGTTTTGTTTTTTGGTTAATTTTGTACTCCACTTTGCTGAAGCTGTTAATCGTTTCTAGGAGTTTTTCTGGTGGAGTATTTTGTTGCATCTCGTAAGTAAACAATCATATATCGGCAGGCAATAGTGATATTTGACTTCCTCTTTCCAGTTAGACTCCTTTAATATCCTGTTTCTTTCTGTGCCTATGCTCAGCAAGTGTTTCAAGCAACTAGTATTGAAAGGAGTGGTGATATGGGGCAGCTTGCCAGAGTTCCCCTTTAAAGGGAATGTTTCCCTCATTCCCCCCCATTTAGGAATGATATTGGCTGTGGGGTCCTGTATATGCTTTAATTACATTGAGGATGATCCCTCCAATCCAATTCCTTCTAGGACTTTAAGAAGCATGAAGGGATGCTGGATTTTGTCAAAGGCTTTTTCACATCAATTGCGATGATGGTTGGTTTTTGTCTTTGATTCCGTTTTGTGTTTTGATGATGTTTATTGATTTTCGTTGTTGGACCATCCCTGACATCTCTGGTATGAATCCAACTTGGTCATGATGGATGATCTTCTTGATGTGGGTCTGTATGCGATTTGCCAGTATTCTTGTTATGAATTTTGGCATCTGTGTTCATGAGGGAGATGGGTCCTATATTTCTCCTTTTGGTTGTATCTTTGCCTGGTTTTGGTAATAGGGGTGATGTTGGCTTCTAGAAGGAATTTGGGCAGAGTTCCTTCTGATTGTATACTTCTAAACAGTTTCACGAAATAATGTTGTAGGTCTTTTTGAATGTTTTATAGAATTCGCTGTGAAACCGTCTGGCCTGGGGCTTTTTTTAGTTTGGGAGGCTTCTTATTCCATCCTCTATTTCTCATATGTTATGGGTCTGTTTAAGCTGCTGATCTCTCTTGGCCACGCTTTGGTGATTCCCAGATTTCAGATATTCATCATTTCTCTAGATTTTCAACATGGGTGAGCATATAGGTTCTTGTAATGATTCCCATATATTTTTGTATCTTTTCATTGTCGTTTTGATATTTCCTTTTCATCACAGATTGTATGATTTGGAGTTGTTCCCTTCTTTCTTTTTGTTAACTGGGCTAGAGGTCGTGTCTATCTTGTTATTCTTTCAAAGAACAAACTTTTTGGCTTCATTGGATTTTTTGTATTTGGTTTTGTTTTTTCTATTTCATTGATTTCTGCTCTGATTTTTGTTATTTCTTCCTGTCCTGTTGCGTTTAGGGTTCATCTGTTGTTGCCTCTCAGTGCTTTTACTGTAGTGTTAGATCATTCACTTGTGCTCTTCTGTTTTTCTAATGTAGGCACCCAGGGCTATAATTTCCCTCTAGGACTGCTTTTTTTTTTCCCTTTTTGTTTGTTTTTGTTTTTGTCATTCAGTTCCAGAATGTTTTTATTTCTTTCTTATCTCTTCCTTGCCCATTCATTATTCAAGAGTGTGTTGTTTAGTCTCCATTGTTTGTAGGCAGAGGGGCCTTGTCCTGGTGTTGATGTGGAGCTTCATTGCACTGTGGTCGACAGGATGCATGAAATTATTTCAATCTTTTTGTATTTGTGAGGTTTCTTCGTGTCCCAGGCATGTGGTCATTTTGGAGAATGTTCCGTGGGGTGGAGTAGAAAGTGTATTCTCTGGTATTAGGATGAAATGTTCGGTAGAGGTCTGTGAGGTCCATTTGGTGTGTCTATCCGTTATGTTCAGTCTGTTGCTCTCTGTTTATTTTTTTTCCTGTGACCTATCCAAAGGACTCAGTGGGGGTATTGAAATCTCCCACTATGAGTGTGCTGGGGTTAGTCTGTGACTTGTGGTCCGGAGGAATTGTTTTATAAAGTTTGGTGCACAGAATTTGGGGCATATATAGTCATATTGTGGAAATCTTCTTGGTGGATTGTTCCTTGAATGAAAATGTAATGGCTTTCCTTGTCTCTTCTGATTTCTTTTACTTGAAGTCTATTTATCCGATATTAAAATAGCAACACACTGCTTTCTTTTTGGTACCATTTGCTTGGAATATTTTTTTTCCATCCTTCACTTTAAGGTGGTGCCTGTCCTGAAGGTAAGATGTGTTTTTTTGCAGACAGCATATCGATGGATTCTGTTTTCCTAATCCAGTTCTCCCAGTCTATGTCTTTTTGATTGGGGAATTTAGTCCATTAATATTATAAGGTTATGACTGATAGGTTTGTGTTGCTTCCTTTTGCCTTATTATCCATCGGCGTTTTGATTTAGGTTTTCTACTTCTGCAGTTAATGCTTTTATTGATTTCTTCCTTCTAGTTGCCTGGGGTTGGTTGCTCCTTTCTCTGTTTCTTTGGATTGCTTCAGTATCTCTGAAGGGTTGGTTTTCCGGACATGTTCTTTCAATTTTTTATGTCATGGAAGATTTTCCTCGCTCCTTCCACTAGATTGACATTTTTTGCTGGGTATAGTAACCTGGGCTGCATCCATTGTCCTCCAACACTGGGAAGCTTTGCGTCCAGGTTCTTCTTGCCTTCATCGTTCGTTTGCTGTGAGAAGTCGTTGTATATCATGATAGGTTTTCCCCTTATAGGTCACTTGTTGTTTTTCTCTTGTCGCTTTAAGAATTTCTTTGTTTTGGTGTTCCAGCATTTAACTATGATGTGGCGTGGAGAATTTCTTTTCTGAGTCTGTTCTGTTTGGAGTTCTATGTGCTTCTTGTATTGGATTGTTGTTCCTTTTTTAGTTTGGGGAAGTTTTCATCTATTATTCCTGTTGAAGATCTGGTCCAAACCTTTCTCTTGGGATTCTTCCCTTCCCTATTCCTATGAGGGAGGTTTGATCTTTTCATAGTGTCCCACAGCTCCGTGGTTGTTCCATTTTGTGTATTTTTAAAATTTTTCATAATCTTTCCTTGAGGTTTTTAGTTGTTCTGTGTTGTCCTCGGTCTAATATTCTTTCTTTTCTTTCTTTTTTTTTTTCTTTTTTCCATTTCTTTCCTCTTGATGATGAGTTTTGATTTCCTTTTCAGTTTCCTCGTCTGATTTCTTTATGTGTTTCTATTTCTTTTTGAAGCTGCTCGATCTCTTTTGTAGCCTTTGTTTGCTGGTTGGTTTTCTTTTTCTTTTTCAGCATGGGATTTTTCAGTGTTTCACTTCTCTTCGGTAGTTTGTCATTCTCTCTCTCTGCTCGAGTTCTTCATTCTTTTCTTAGTTCTTTAAATTTGTTCTTTGAAATTTGTAGTTCTTTAAGTATGTTCCCAATTGTGTTTCTGATGTCTGTGTCCTGGCATCCCGAGGGATCCCACTGCAGGAATTTCCATAGGGTTAAGTAAGCTTAGGCGTGGATTACCTGCACCTTTCCAGGATTTTGTCTCTTCTTCGTGATCCTGGCATATGGGCTTCTCCTTGCCTGTAGTTCATGTGAGCCTGAATGCTCTTCACTGTGTTGAAGGCGTGCTTTGCGTTGCCTCCGTCGAATCTCTTCTTACTAATCTCAGTTGGCCGGGGGGTGGGGGGGGGGCTCTTAGCCCGCGCCCGGCACCTCCCGCGGGGCTCAAGAGATCTCAAATCTCAAGAGTCACACAAGCGTGCCTTTAATACCGGCTGGGAGGATAACTCCGCCCCCACAGCCACTAGATCTAATCAAGCCAAAGACCACACCTTTAATCCCAGCTGGGGGGATAACTCCAACCTCACAGCCACAAAGGCCAATCAAACCAAAGACAGCAGGACCAAACGATCAGCAATCAGCTCGCCAAGGCACCCAGTTCCTACCTGTCTTCCCCTCTTCCTGCCGCTGGGCTCAAGAGATCTCAAATCTCAAGAGTCACACAAGCGTGCCTTTAATACCGGCTGGGAGGATAACTCCGCCCCCACAGCCACTAGATCTAATCAAGCCAAAGACCACACCTTTAATCCCAGCTGGGGGGATAACTCCAACCTCACAGCCACAAAGGCCAATCAAACCAAAGACAGCAGGACCAAACGATCAGCAATCAGCTCGCCAAGGCACCCAGTTCCTACCTGTCTTCCCCTCTTCCTGCCGCTGGGCTCAAGAGATCTCAAATCTCAAGAGTCACACAAGCGTGCCTTTAATACCGGCTGGGAGGATAACTCCGCCCCCACAGCCACTAGATCTAATCAAGCCAAAGACCACACCTTTAATCCCAGCTGGGGGGATAACTCCAACCTCACAGCCACAAAGGCCAATCAAACCAAAGACAGCAGGACCAAACGATCAGCAATCAGCTCGCCAAGGCACCCAGTTCCTACCTGTCTTCCCCTCTTCCTGCCGCTGGGCTCAAGAGATCTCAGTACTGTTCACTTTTAAGTACCTTAGCAGGTACTATACACCTTGTTGTAGTCTCAATTGAAACAGTCATATATAAATGTTGAGCTACCCATACATACTTAAAATGTTTTATATATCTGTTATACTTTCCACATGTTACTTTAAACATTTTTTAAGAAAAATTAATTTTTACTTCTGGGGACCACATGGGACATTCCAAATATAACCAATTTGGGTGAGCCTTAAGTATTTCCTGTCTGCTGTAGGTATCTGATAATGACCCCCTTCTTTTCCTTCTCAAAGCTATAATTAAATTTCTGGGGACAAGTGGCATGGCCTTTATTTGAGATAGTCCAAGAAGGTATTGGTTTTAGCCTCTTTATTATCTTGGGTTTGTTTGTTTCATGGGCTATGTTAGAACTTTTTGTCTTTCATGGTTTAAATCCATTCTACTTTGAGTACCTAAATGGCCTTATTGACCTTAAAGAACAAACTGTAGGCTCTACTGGATAGGTTTAGTGTCAACTTGATATACCTGGGGTAAGAAACTTCAATAATTGCCTTCATTGGACTGGCCTCTGCCCATTGTGGGCAACGCCATCCTTGGCCAGATATTTCTATATTGTATTCAATACACTGAACATGAGCCAGCAACACAACCCAGTAAGTAGCATCCTTTCCTAGCCTGTGCTACAGTTACTATCACCAGGCTCCTACCAAAGCAATTAAGAATTTATTAAGACTGCTTAATTCAATGTTCAAGCTTTACTTAGGAGTTATATGTAATTAAAACACCAAATTCATTCAAATGATCCTTTTGGAGGTTTAGCAACCATACTTAAAGCTCCAATCTGATTTGGCAAGAGGGATTTGAAGGACAATCTTTTGGCCCTTACCCCCTAAAGTTGACTTAAGTCCTAGGGTCCTGCATTGTCACCTTTCTACATGTCATATGGCAGTGAGCCACCAGTCATCCCATCCCCGGCCAAAGAGATGGAGGGAATCTTGGAGATTCACTTCTAAGGACTTCATCTTGCCAGTGTCCAGTCCAGGGGGGAAAGTCCGTATACAGGAGGGACTCCTCAGGCTTCAAAGAGAAGCTCTGTAAAAGCAAGACCTGACTTTCTCCTCACAAAGATGGAACTGGTAAAAGAGCCAGTAGCAAGGCCTGAGTGACCCCCCTAAGGACCAGAACCTCAACTGACCTTAACACCGAAACTAATTTTATTTATCTGAGCTAACTGTGTGGTTTTAAACAATAGGTGACATATTTACTGTGCCAAGCCAGAAAGTACCAGCTTTCCTATTCTCACGGTTATGCTGACCCTCATTCCAGAGCTCTGTGCACTATAACTTTGTTCCAGTTCCTCAAATTAGGGTACAGATCCTCTCTCCCTCTGGAGACCCTAGACAGGGACCCTCCAAATGCTAATGCACCCAGTAGACCCCCTCATTGGTACTGTGAAGTCCCTGCACTGGTATACTCATATAATTACCAACTTGCCTTTTCAGTTGCAGAGAAAATCTTCACTGACTACTGGCCACTATCGATCTGGACCAAAACCACCAGGCAGAGCACCCAGAGCAGCCAAGATGAGAAACAAGATTCCAACCCTCCCGCCTGAAACCCGTTTCCCTGAGATGTCACCTCACCTTCCCTCAGCTCTGAAGCAGATACAGAAGAGAGAACAGCATCCTATTCCCTTATCATAATCAAAAGGCTGGAATGTTAGACCTGGGCTTCCCAGAATTCCAAGGGACACACAGATGTCCACTTCCTTCAGAGGCTGTCAATCTTCTGACTTCTTCCCCTGTACCTGAGGTCCTGTCCCATGGCTATAAATGGGTGGCCCCCGTCGCCATCTTGCTCCTGCTGCTCCTATGCCATCACATGCCAACGGGTAGCCCTCCTTGGCAATGGAAGTAAGTCATGTTCCCAGAATGAGTTAAGTCTCATGTACCTATCTTTTATTGGGAGTTTGCACCTTTATAACCTAACAGATTTGAGAGGGGGTCTAAATTTGATTAAGATCTACTAAATGAAATGCACAAAATGTAATAAAGCATTTTTTAAATGTGGATTCAACAAAATTGTCAGCGTAGTATTTGAGGACAAGTGGAATTTTGAAAGGTCAGCAAATGTCTTTTTGGAATGTTGGGCTTTAATCAAAGTTCATGTGCCATGAAGATAATAGAGAAAAAAAAAGTATCCTTGGGGGAAGGTAGAGTAAGTGAAAATATCCCAAGTTACAACTGTGTCTATGCATGTAGGTGTATGCACATGTGTGTCTTGGTCTGTGCATGTTTATGTGTGTGTGTCTGTGTATGTGGGAGTATGCACATGTGTGTCTTGTGCATAGACACACATGTGCATACTCCCACACATAGACACACACACACATAAACACACAGAGTGTGTTTATGTGTGTGTGTGTCTGTCTCTGTCTGTCTATCCCTCTCTTTTCTCTCTGTCTCTCTGTGTTTGTGTCTCTGTGTGTCTATGTGTGATTATTTGTATATTTGTGTCTGTAGGTGTCTCTGTGTATGTGTTTGTGCATTTGAACAAAACTATGGAGGTCAATATAGATGAAACAGAATACCAAAAGGAACTCATTGTCACAAATGAAATGGGAACAGAATTTATATAAGCTAAATTCAGCCATTGACTTCTCAGCTATATAAGTTTTCTTCTTTCAAACCAATAAAGGTATTTGTGCATACTTTCTTTAAAAGTTTAATGTTTTGCCTTACACAAGGATGTTTAGTCACCTGATGTCTATGATAAAACAGGGTCTCACTCTGTACCCCTGGCTGGAGTGTAGTTCCTATATATCCATCATGAGATGCTAATATAAAATTGTGAACTTATTCTGAAGGACACCTGGGAAAAGGCTTGAGTAAATGGGACTTAGCATGTATGGTAGTATGGTAGAATGCATAGGCTCACTGGGGGACTGGGAGAATAGAGATGGGAGATGTTCTAAATTTCATTAAGAACAGTTGTATGGAATATACAGAAGTTCAATTAAAAATATTTTAAAAATGGGCTGGTGAGATGTCTCACCACTACAGAGCACTAATTGTTCTTGCAGAGGACCTGGGTTTGATTCCCAGCACCACATGTCAGCCAAGGACTATCCTTAACTCCAGTCCTGGGGGAGTCTGGCACCATTTTGTGACGAATGCAGCACTGCACAACACAGGTGCTCTTAAACAGGCAGGTGATACACTCATAAAATAATAATAAGTAAAATAGAAATATACAGCATATTAAGGTGCAGTTTCATTAATAAGTAATTGTATCAGTACAATATTACTTCTGTTTTACTTGTAGTTCTACCTTGGGGAAAAGAGAGAGGAATAGCCACCCAGCATCTGGTGCCCAGACTCATGGCCACAGTGGCATGGAGTGGGGCAGAGCCACCCAGAAGGCAGCAGCAGCTCATGCAGAGGCAACCAGCTTCCAGCAGACCTAGCTCAGACCTGGTGGACCATCCTGGGCTAGGCAGTCCCTTATGGGCAAGCTGAACCAGACAGAGCTCCACAACCAACCACCAGAGCAACTGGGCCTAGGGAGGTTGGAACAGACAAGCGGAACCAGGTGGAGCTCTGAGACCACAAGCACAGTACCCAGGAGAGTGGCTCAGCCCAAGCAGGCCTGCACAGGCAAATGGAACCAAGTGGAGCTTGACCAGACAGCAAAGTGGCCTGGCCCCTGTAGGCCACTGCAGAACTTTACATAGATAGGCAAGGGGAACTGGTAGACTCACATCACATGGCAGGAGGTTTAAGCTGACCTGATTATTACCTGTCTGGATCTCTGGAGAAGCTCCAGACCAGAAGGGTGAGAGCTAACTGGTCGCTCCAATATTAAACCCAAAGTGAAAACCTGAATCCTCAACCAGCCAGCCCTTCATAACTAATAAGAAAACAATGAAGGCATTGAAGAAAACATGCAAATTCAGCTTTCATTGCAATGAAGAAACCCTTGAGTTTTGTAACAGAATACAAACAACCAAACAAATTTACATTCCAAAAGCACAACAAAAAAGCAGTACCATGGGAAAACCAAATCCTAAATCCCTACCAAAGTCTATCAGCCATATAGAAGACTCCTAAATTGAGAATTCCCTAGAGGTAACCCAGGACACAAATATTAAAAGAACAACCATAGACATACACAAAGAAATCAAGAAATATAAACAAGACACAGATAAATGCAACAAAGAACTAGAAGATAATGATAAACTTAAAGAACACTTAGACAAGTGTGGTGGTTTGGATGAGTATCCCCCATAGGCTCTAGGTATTCAGACATTTGTCTCCAGTTGGTGGTGCTGTTTTTGGAGGTCTTGGAGGGTGTGGCCATGCTAGAGGAAGTGCATTGTTGGGGGCAGGCTTAGTGAGTTTTAACAAGCCTCATAGTCTACGGTCACCCTCTCTCTGCTTCCTGTGCTTTTTGCGAGATGTGACCCTCAGTTTGCTGCTCCAGATCCAGCCGCCACGCCTCCCACCACAATGGACTCTAGTTCCCTGGAACCATCAATCGTAAGCTCAAATAAACTCTTCCTTTTATAAGTTCCTTGGTCATGGTACTTTATCACAACAACAGAAAAGTGACTAATACAGTTATTGGTACCAGAAGTGGGGTGTTGGCTGTGAAGAACCTGACCATGTGTATGTTTGGAGAAGTGTGGAAGACTTTGGAAGTTTGGGCTGGAAAAGCTGTTGACTATTGTAAGCAGAGCTTAAAGGGCCATTCTAGTGGAGGCCTGGAAGAAAGCATGGCTGCAAAAGATGTGGTTCCAGGGGAAAATAAAGACTTAGGCAGCAACCGGGATATTTTGATAAAGAGTCTGGCAGCAGTTTGCCCACAGCCCAGATGCTTGCCTGATGCTAAGTTGAAAAGCAGTGGACTGATGTCTTTGGTGGAGGATATTTCAAGACAGCCTAATGTAGAAATGGTGGCGTGGCTTTTAATGGTGAATATTATACAGATCTACAGTGAAAAAGAGCAAATGGGGCAGAAAGAAATGCAGAATGTAGAGTTTGGCTCTGAAAACTGCACTAGGAAGATTAAAGGTGGGGCCAAGGCATGTGAAGGAGAGGCTCCCTTTCATAAGGAGATTAAAGCAATTAAGGAGAGGCCTGGAGATTTACAATTAAACAAAAGAATCAGTACCTTCAGGGCAAGACCACACCCAGCTAATCCTCCAACAAGTCCAGGGCAGAGAAAAGTTGCAAATGGGGTTGAAATAGGCCAGGGTCCATCCCAAAATTGCAGCCAAACTCGGCAGTTTCATTCACATGGTGCTGGCTTTAGAGGCATGAAGTTTGCAAGAGTGAAGGGGTCATCAGTTCTTTCTCCATGGTTTCAGAGAGCTGCCAAGGTCTGGCAGAGCGCAGCAGGGGTGTCCCTGCATAAAGTAGACCCTGACAGGCCATTGTGTGTAGCTGTGAATGTGAAGCCTGGTTGGCAGCGGAGACCCCAAGAAGACATTCAAGATGCCAGACCTGTGAGATATTTGCCAAGGAGAGCTGTATACAGGGAGTGGTACCGGCCTAAGAAAGAGATGTATGCTGCAAGCAAAGCTGGAAGAGCTGAGCCATCTAAGCCCTTTGGAAGTCAAGTCCCAGAAGTTGCATGTGGAGCTACAGGACTTGGAGTTTGCCCTGTTGGTTTTCAGTCTCGTTTTAGTCCAGTATTTCCTCACTATGCCTCTATTCCTCCCTTTTGGAATGGGAATGTGTATTCGGTTCCACTGTATGTTGGGAGTATGTAATTTGTCTTTTGATTTTATAGGAGCTTACAGTTTGGGAGATTGGCCTGGGTCCCAGAGGAGTTTTTGGACTGTGGACTTTTGAATGGCATTGACACTGGTAAAGACTATGGGGACTTTTAAGGTTGGACTAAATGCATTTTGCATTTTATATGATCAGGAGCCTATGGGGGCCAGGGAGTGGAATGTGGTGGTTTGGATGAGTGTCTCCCATAGGCGCTAGGTATTCAGACATTTTGTCTCCAGTTGGTGGCGCTGTTTTTGGAGGTCTTGGAGGGTGTGGCCGTGCTAGAGGAAGTGCATTGTTGGGGGCAGGCTTAGTGAGTTTTAACAAGCCTCGTGGTCTACAGTCTCCCTCTCTTTGCTTCCCGTGCTCTTTGCGAGATATGACCCTCAATTTGCTGCTCCAGATCCAGCCGCCACACCTCCCGCCACAATGGACTCTAGTTCCCTGGAACCGTCAACCGTAAGCTCAAATAAACTCTTCTTTTTATAAGTTCCTTGGTCATGGTGCTTTATCACAGCAACAGAAAAGTGACTAATACAACAAGCAAATCAAATACCTAGAGTTAGAGAATGACAAACTCTGGAAGAAAGTAGAAATACTTAAGATATCCAACACTGAAATCAAAAAGGAAACTGAACACAAAGGCAAACAAATCAAAGAACTAGAAGGAGAAAATGAGAAACTGCAGAAGAAAGTGGAAATACTGAAGAAATTTCAAGCTGAAATGTAAAAGGAAACTGAGCACTCACCCAGTCAATAGAAAAAGATGGAAGAAAGCCTCAGTAACAGAATGGATGAAGCAGAAAATATAATATTAACACTGCAAGGTAACATGGAAGAACTAGAATGCTTAGGCAAAGATTATAAAAAATTAAAAGAAAAAATGCACAAAAGTGTAATAATCAGTAAATGTAAGAAACCATGAAATGACCAAATTTTGACATCATAGAGATAGAGGAAGGGAATGAATGCCAGGATAATGAGGATAATGGTATTGACCAGATCTTTAACAAAATTAGAAGTAAATTTCTTCAAATTGAAAAAAGACATATCCATACAAATACAAGTAGCACATAGAACACCAAATAGACAGGATCAGAAAAGAAATACCCTATACCATATCATAGTTAAAACGTTAGATCCTCAAAACAGACAGAATACTGATAGCCACAAGAGAAAAACAAGTTATATATAAAGGGAAATCCATCAGAATTACAGCTGACTTTTCAGTGTAAACATTGAAAGCTCCAGAAGAGCTTGGACCAATGTATTCCCAGTACAAAATGACTATAGATGCCAACCCAGGTTACTTTATCCAGGAAAAATGTCAATTATATTTGAAGGAAAAAGAAAAATATCTTTCATGACATAAACAGGATGAAAGAATTGCATGTCCAGAAAACCAACCCTTCAGAAAATACTTGAAGCAATTCAAAGGACAGAAGAAAAGAGTAACTTTCCCATGTGGCTAGAGAGAGTAATTAATGAAGCTATAACTCTGAAAGTACAAACCTAGATCAAAAATGCAAACAGAAAATAAATTGAAATGAAGCAATATACATCTTTCAGTAATAACTTTATTAATGGTCTGAAATTCCCAGTCAAGAGACACGGACTTGGAGAATGGATTAAGAAATAGAATCCATCTTTTTGTTGTCTATAAGAAACCCATCCCTCACCTTCAAGGACAGGCACCACGTTAAGGTGAAAGGATAGAAAACATATTCAAAGCAAATAGTAACAAGAAACAAGCAGGAATTGCTATTCTAATCCCAGACCAAATAGACTTCAAATGAAACCTAATCAGAATGGATGAAGAGGGTCATACACTATTATCAAAGGAACAATTGACAATGAAGATTGCACAATCATAAATATACACACACCAAACTCTGGTGCACTGGACTTTATAAACACAATTCTGCAGTACTTCAAGACACAAATTAATCCCAGAACAGTAATAGTGGGGGGCTTAAATACTCCACTGAGCCCATTGGACAGGTCAGCTAGACAAAGAATAAACAAAAATACGTCTGAACTGAACAATATGACACACCAAATGGACCTAACAGACATCTACCAAATATCCAACTCAAACATCAAAGACTATACTTTCTATTCAGCACCCCATGGAACATTCTCTGAAATTGACCACATACTGGGACACAAAACAAACCTCAACGAATACAAAAAAGTGAAATAATTTCATGCATCCTATCAGACCACAGTGCAATGAAGCTTCATAACAACACTGCAAGAACTCATGGAGACTAAACAACACACTCCTGAATAATGAATGGGTCAAGGGAGAAGTAAAGAAAGAAATAAAATTGTTCCTTAGTCCTATACAAAAAGGACAATAAAACACAACAAAATTTATGTGACACTTTATAAGCAGCCCATGAGGGAAATTTCTATCCCTAAGTGCCCACATTAAGAAAACAGAAAGAGCACAAATAAAGGACCTACATTTGCAATGAAAAACACTTGAGAGACAACAACAAATGGATCTTAAACACAAGAGACAGGAAAAAAAGCAACACAAATCAGAGTGGAAATCAATGAAATAGAAACAAAGAAAAAATACAAAGAATCGATGAATCTAAGAGCTGGTTCTCTGAAATGATAAATAAGATAGATAGACCTCTAGCCCAGTTGACCAAAGGAAAGAAAAAGCAACTCCAAATCAATAAAATTAGAGATGAAAATCGAAACAGCATGATAGATAATGAGAAGATCCAGACAATAAGACGGGAATACTTTAAAAACCTATATTCTACTAAATTTGAAAATCTAAGGGAAATCGATGAATATCTACAAGCATGAAAATCACCAAAGCTTAACCAAGAAGAGACTGACAGCTTAAACAGACCCATAGCATATGAGGAAACTGAAAATGTAAAAAAAAAAAAAAACCCTCCCAACTTAAAAAAAAAAAAGCCCAGGGCCAGAAGGATTTACAGCAACAGCAGAATTCAATAAGACATTTAGAGTGGAACTTCAACCATTATACTCAAATTATTTAAAAGTCTAGAAACAGAGGGCAATCTCCCAACTTCCTCCTATAAATCCAGCATCACTTTAATACCCAAACTAGACAAAGACACAACCAAAAAAGAAAAACTATATACCCATGTCATTAATAAACATAAATGCGAAAATTCTCAATGAAATACTTGCAAACCACATACAGGCACACATGAAATAGGGCATCTATCATGACCAAGTTGGATACATACTAGAGATGCATGATGGTTCAACATATGTAAATCAATAAATGTTATAAAGCATATAAATAGACTAAAACACAAAACTCACCTGGTCACCTCAATCGATGCAATAAAGGCCTTTGACAAAATTCAACATGCCTTCATGTTTAATTTACTAGAGGGAATTATACTGAAGGGAACATTGCTCAACATAATTGAAGCCATATACAACAAACCCACAGCCAACATCATTCTAAATGTAGAAAAATTAGAAACATTTTCCTTAAAGTCAGGAACCCAACAAGATGGCCCCTATCTTCAATCCTTTTCAATATAGTTCTTTAAATGCTCACTAGAGCAATATGTAAAGGGAAAAAGAGGAGGTCAAACTATCCCTTTTTGCAGATGACATGATAGTTTACCTAAGGGAAGCCAAAAACTCCGCCTGAAAACTCCTAGAAATGATGAAGTGTTTCAGCAAAGTGATGGGATACAAAGTTATCCTAGACAAATCCATAGCCTTTCTTTATACCAACAACAAGCAATTGGAGAAGGAATACAAGGAGAACTTTCCATTTACAATAGCCTCAAAAAGTATCACAGTACAAACCTGAACAAAGACACTGAAAATCTCTCGATGAAAGTTTAAATCCTTGAAGAAGGAGATTGAAGAGGACACTAAAAGATGGAAGTACCTCTCATGCTCATGTACTGGAAGAATTAATATAGTAAAAATGATCATCCTACCCAAAGTATTATACAGATTCAATGCAATCCCAATGAAAATCCTCATGAGCTTTATCACAGACCTAGAAAAACAATCCTAAAATTCATATGGAAAAACAAAAGACCCCAGATAGCCAAAGCAGCCCTGAGCAAAAAGAACAATGCAGGGGGTTTTACCATACAAGACTTCAAACTATATTACAGGGTCATAAAAACAGCCTGATCTTGGCACACAAACAGACCCATAGATCAACGGAACACAACTGAAGATCCAAACTCGAGCACATTCAATTTCAGCCACCTCATATTTGACAAAGGGCTTGAGAAGAATCAATGGAAGAAAGACAGCATCTTCAGCAATGGTGTTAGAAATACTGTATGATCAGTTTAAAAGAATACAATTAAACACCTACCATTCACCCTGTACAAAAAATCAACTCCAAGTAGATCAAGGCCTCAATGTGAAACCTGAAACTAAAAATTATAGAAGAAAATGTTGGAAGCAAACTTTAAGACACAGGTGTAGGCAAAGACTTTGTAAATCAAATAGCAGCTGCACAGGAAATAAGATCAACTACTGACAAGTGGGACCTTATTAAGCTCAAAAGCTTATGTACAGTAAAAGAAACAATCAATGAAGTGAAGAGAAAACCCACAGAGTGGGGGGAAACCTTTACCAGTTGTACATCTGACAGAGCATTAACTACCAAAGTATATAAATTATTAAAAAAAACCCAAAGTAACCAGAAAATAAATGACCCAATCATAAGATGGAGTAAAGAGCTGGACAGAGACTTTACAAATGAAGAAGTTAAGATGGCTGAGAAACATCTCAAAAAGTGTTCAATATCACTAATAATTAAAGAAGTGCACTTTTTTAAAAAAGTAAATAAATGCACTTTATTTTTTATTTTTTTTTATTTTTTTATTTTTTTAACTTGTTTATTTTTAAGGGATTCTACAATATAATGACACAGTTGTTTGCAGATAACATTGATGTTACTCAGTCTGTCATACAATTAGATAATTGGTGCATTTTGCAAGTATCTATGTCCAAATTTTGAACAACCCAAGGTTCCTATAGTCCAGTTGGAGAAGCTTGTATGCACAGGCATGTTGATCAATTAGGAGTCCAATCTATATTGCTGTAGTCTCATGATTAACTCCTATATCTCCACAGCCCTTACATTCTACCATGCCTCCTCTTCCACAGTTTGTTCCCTGGGCTTTGGGAAAGGGGCAGAAGTAGGTGAGAAGAAAACAGTCCACTTTCTTTGGAGTTGTCATTTTGGACTCTAGTCTATTCAGTTTGTTTCCCTTCATGGGTTGACAGCTTTTCCAGTGATACCTTTTTAGTCATACTAACAAAGCACAAGCACTTGGATGTACAGGCATTTAAGCAGTACTAATTATTATGTCAAGCTAAGCTGTGAGCATAGACACAGATGCTTGGATGGTATGCTAATCCACAAACTGTGGTTTTTCTATAAAGGGTGATAAGTTCTTATTGTGGCTTATAACATCTCCTAACCACTAGAGGACATAAGATTGTGGCATCCACTGTGAGTTATTCCTCCAAGGAGAGAGCTAATAGCCAATTAGATTTGGGATATATATAGACACTTGGCTGCCACTGTTGCACAGTGTTTCCAGGATGTTGAGGTGTAGCTGATACTGATTGATACATTCAGGGAGACCAATATTTTGCTGTATTGTTTTAGTGGCCTTTGGTAACGCTCTCTAGCATTTCAGAGGCCAGTTGTGCACTAGCAAGTGACGTCTCATAACACTTTTTCCTGCTCACACCAGGTCTTCGACAACAGGGACTTACTGCCTTTCTCCTTGCATATATCCCACTTATAGGCAAAAGGCCTTTATAATTTGGGGGGGGGGTTTGAATCCCCTAGCCAACATCTCCTAGGCAGAATAATTCATTGCTGATGTCAGAGCTTTCCTGTAATAATATATTTTGCTTAATTAGCATACAGTCAATGAGAAACAGTTTGGGTAAATTTAAAAGCTTATTCCTTGGCTCCTGTTTATGGGTATGTGTAATACAACTTAGGCATCTACAGGTCAAAACATAAAAACCTAAAAAAAAAAAAAGAGGGAGGTGGGAGGTGGAGTAGTATCCTTTCTGGGAAACAAATGGAAAACTCTGTGTTCCAATCCTATTGATAAATTTTCAATTTTTGAGATCTTGAAACTAACAATGGGAGGAGAATTTTATGTTCCCACAGGTAAAAATCATCAATCTAAATGCCTGAAAATAAATGCAATTTAAAAACCACTTTAAGGTTTCAACTTACTCCAGTAAGACTGATTATGATCAAGAGAACAAATGATACCAAATGCTGGAAAGGTTGTGGAGAAAGAGGAACACTCATCCCTTGCTGGTGAGAATGCAAACCCATGTAAACCCTATGAAAAACTGTGTGGGGAACTCTTTTTTCTTTATTTCTTTATTTTTTAAGGGATTCTACAATATAAGAGCACAGTTGTTTTCAGATCATATTGCTCAGTTTGCCATACAATAGGTAATTGGTGCTAGCTTCCACAGATGAGGGATACCATTTGTCTTTTGTTTTTCTGGGACTGTGTTACTTCACTCAGCATGATGTCCTTTAGCTCCAGCCATTTTCCTGCAAAGCTCGTGATGTCGTCTTTCTTTACTGCTGCATACAACTCCATTGTGTAGATATACCACATTTTCTCTATCCACTCATCAGTTGAGGGCCATTTGGGTTGGTTCCAGCTCCTTGCTATTGTGAAGAGAGCTGCAATAAACATGGCTGTGCATGTATCTCTGCAGTGGGGTGAGTCTTGAGGGTACATGCCCAGGAGTGGAATGGCTGGGTCTGGTGGCAAGTTCATTCCAAGTGTTCCAAGGGTTCTCCACACTACTTTCCATAGTGGCTGTATGAGTTTACATTCCTACCAGCAGTGGATGAGTGTTTCCCTTTCCCCACAACCTCTCCTGCACTTGGTATCATTTGTTTTCTTGATCCTAGCGCCCCAATACCTGCCTGGAGTGGCACTGGGTTCCTATCCATGCTCCAGGTGGTCCTAGTCAGCAAGGCCTGAACCTGAGCACCCCACACAGGAACTCACTCTGGCGCCAGGGCCAGACCCAAAGCCAGAGCTGCTTCTGACCGCAAGGGGGAAGGACGACCCGGCCCGGACAGCCACACCCTGCAAGGGTTTAGGGCTAAGACCTAAGCCCACCAGCCAACAGCCCCTCTGCCACAAACTGGTGAATCAATTTTCCAGCAACCCAAAGGTAAATCTGTTCTAAGTTCTACCTGTCTGGAGCAGTACCAGGCTCCTATCCACGCTCCAGGTGGTCCTAGTAAGCAAGGCCAGAACCTGAGCACCCCTCACACAAACACGATACAGGGAACTGTTTATGGCCAGTTCTCAAAGCATTGCCCACTCTTCAGAACTAAAGAGTTGTGTGGCAGGCAGAGAAATGTGAACTGTTCCTTAAAGAAAGATTTGCTCCCTGCCTCTCTCAGGCCAGGTTACCAGGGATACAGTCAGGAGGCATATCACCAGTTGTATGTAATGAGATAATAGAAGATGTTTCAAAGACTAGGAAGAAAAATCTTTACTGAAATGGTCCTGTGGGGTTTGTGTAAGTGCTTTCTTCCATTCCTTTTCTTTCCTGAACTGTTGCTTACTGGATGTCAATCACAGGATAGAAGAGTTAAAACTTTTTAATTTCTGAAATTTTGGTAATTTTATATTCTGTAGTAAACTGAAAAATACAGGAAAAAAGCCTAAGAACATAATATGTTTGCATAGATGGAAGGAAGGGCCAGATAACAAGTTTACACACTGACCTGAGCCAGGCTGAGAAATAAAGGCTTGAGATTCTGACAGTGGAATGGTGGGGACATTGAGGGAATCCTTTGTCAACAAAGGATTTCAGTGTCTTGTCAGGCGCTGAAAATCTTTCTTGGTCCTAGTCCTCAGAAAGAATAGGCAAGGGGTTGGAGAGATGGCTCCGTGGATTAGAACACTTGCTGTTCTTAGAAGACCTGGGTTTGATTTCCAGCATCCACAGTGTGGCTTACAACTGTCTATGACTCCAGTACCAGGGGATTCAGCACTCTTCTGTCTTTTGCAGGTATTGCAGGCATGTAGCGTGCTTATGTACATGCAAAAAAAGCATTCATACATATAAAGTAATTGAATAAATAAAATATCAAAATAAATAATTTAAAAAGAACAAGTGAAACCTGTATGCCAGTCTTTAGTCTCTTTCCCTGTGACCTAGGTCCCTAGGTCTGTCTTGAAATAGAAACTGGAAACTCAGGTCAGCTCCACTGGCCCCTGCAGTTCTCTACTGTTGCAAGACAGCATGCCCCAGTATGGAGGAATCATTCTCCAGAGTCCTGAAAATAGTTGAATTATTTATGCAAGATTGCAGACCAGGCAAACAGATTATCACAGAGTTAGAGATGAACTCTGAGCTCACTAGGTTATCAGGTGTTGCTACCATGGAACAAAGCATCAGTAGAAATATTTCTTTTAAGGCTGTTGTGGCAAAGGCAAGGTTTAATTCTACAGTGGATGGTTATATTGCAGAAATGCTGTTCCTCTGATGCTTGGTGTGTAGGAATGGGACATTTGTGAATGGTAAACAAAGGATGATAAGTTATCCACGATGATCAGTGTTATGACTGACTTGTGCATCTCCAGGAGAAATTACACTACATTAAGTAGTGGGCTGAGCCACAGGACGGAATAAAGATTTGAGGTTCTTGACAGCACGAAATAGCAGTCATGCCAAGTCACGTCAAAACCTGCAGATGGCCACAGAAGCCCCTAGAAGCAGCTTTCCTTGACAGGAAATCCTTATTTGGAAAACCTAGAGAGGTGTGTCAAGAATTTTACTCTCCAAAAATATTTCCTCTCCTGGGGCATTATTGCAGGGCTTATCTGTAAAACATTTTTTAAATTATTTAAGTATCATTTTTATTTTATGTATATGAGTGTATTGCCTTCATGTATGTAAGTGAACTCGTGTCATGCAATACCCATGGAGGTCAAAAGAAGCCATTGGATTATCTTGGAAGTGAGTTATAGACTGTTATTAGCCACCATGTGGCTTAGGATGAATAAGTGTAGATTTTTGAATATTGTTTAAGCAGAGACAGTTACAAACCTTATATCTTCATTCAAAAATCAGTGGTGGTTAAGCTAACCACTCCCTATTACTGCTTAATCTTAGTTCATATCAAGGTGCCCGGTTATATATCATATGCCCCATAAAATTTGTGACTCAAAACTGAGGAATCTGCTATGTTTACTGTTTTACTAAACAAAAAGACACAGATATTTCAGAGTGGATAAGTGATATCAGGAGACAATTCTTCAAGTGTCTGCCATTCACAGAGCTTCTTTTCAGGGGAACTGTTGGACTGTATATATATATATATATATATATATATATATATATAGAGATATATGAACTTTTTCATAATATAGGACTGTGGAAGAAACATTCAGTGTCTCCCACAAGAGTCAACAAATACAAAAAGATTGAAATAATCTCATGCATTCTATCAGACCACAATGAAATAAAACTCAATATCAACATCAGGATAAGCCCCACAACCTACAAGAACACATGGAGACTAAACAACACTCTCCTGAATAACAAATGGGTCAAGGAAGAAATAAAGAAAGAAATAAAAACATTCCTGGAGCTGAATGAAAATGATACTACACCACAACAAAACCTATGTGACACTTTAAAAGCAGTCCAAAGAGGGATGTTTATAGCTCTAAGTGCCTACAAAAAAACAAAACAAAGCAAAAAACAAAATAACAACAAAAACAAAACAAAACAAAACAAAAAAACAGAAAGAGCACAAATGAATGATCTAACACTGCAGCTAAGAATACTTGAGAGGCAACAACAAATGAGTCCTAAATGCAGCAGACAAGGAGAAATAACAAAAATCAGAGCAGAGATCAATGAAATAGAAACAAAGAAAACCATACAAAAATCAATGAATCCAAAAGCTGGTTCTTTGAGAGAATAAACAAGATAGATAGACCTCTAGCCCAGTTAACTAAAGGAAAGAAGGGAAAACTCCAAATCAATAAAATCTGTGATGAAAGGGGAAATATCACAACAGACAATGAAAAGATCCAGACAATCTTACAGGAATACTTCAAAAACCTATACTCTACCAAGTTTGAAAACCTAGAAGAAATGGATGAATATCTGAAATCCTGGGAATCACCAAAGCTCAACCAAGAAGAGATCAACAGCTTAAATAGACCAATAATATATGAAGACATTGAAGATGTAATAAGAAGCCTCCCAACCAAGAAAAGCTCAGGCCCAGATGGTATCATGGCAGAATTCTATAAAATATTTCAAAAAGAATTACAACCATTACTACTCAAGTTGTTTAGAAGGATACAAATGGAAGGAGTTCTCCCAGATACCTTCTATGAAGCCAGCATCACGCTATTACCAAAACCAGGTAAAGATACAACCAAAAAGGAGAACTATAGACCCATTTCCTTAATGAACACAGATGCAAAAATTCTAAATAAAATACTTGCAAATCGCATACAGACCCACATCAAGAAGATCATTACCATGATCAAGTTGGATTCATACCGGAAATGCAGGGATGGTTCAACATATGAAAAATCAATAAATATCATCAAGCATGTAAAGGGAGTGAAAGACAATAACAGTACAATCATCTCAATTGATGCTGAAAAACCTTTGACAAAATCCGGCATCCCTTCATGCTTAAAGTCATAGAGGGAATTGGATTGGAGTGATCTTTCCTCAATGTAATCAAAGCCATATACAGGAAACCCACAGCCAATATCATCCTAAATGGGGAAAGGACAGAATCATTCCCTTTAAAGGTAGGAACTTGGCAAGGCTACCCCGTCACCAGTCCTCTTCAATGTAGTGCTTGAGACACTTGCTAGGGCACTAAGGCAAGAAAAGGAAATTAAAGGAGTAGTAATTGGAAAAGAGGAAGTCAAGCTATCCCTTTTTGCTGATGATCTCTGATTGTTTACTTAAGGGATGCTAAAAACACCAGAAAACTCTTAGAAACAATTAAGTGCTTCAGTAAAGTGGCAGTATACAAAATTAACCTAGAAAACTCAGTAGTCATTCTTTACACTAACAACAAGCTACTGAAGAAGAAATACAAGGAGACCTTCCCTCTCACGATAGCCTCAAAAACAATAAAATATCTAGGAACAAACCTAACCAAAGACACCAAGGATCTCTACAACAAAAATTTTAAAGCCCTGAAGAAGGAAATGGAGGAAGACATCAGAAGATGGACAAACCAAGCCCGGTGTGGTGGTGCACACATTTAATCCTAGCACTTGGAAGGCAGAGGCAGGCGGATCTTTGTGAGTTCAAGGCCAGCCTGGTCTACAGAGTGATTTCCAGGACAGCTGGGGCTACAGGGAGACCCTGTCTCAAAAAGACCAAAAAACAAAGAAACAAACAAACAAACAAAAAAAAAACAACAAAGAAGATGGACAAACCTCCCAGGCTCATAGATTGGGAAAATAAATATAGTAAAAATGTCCATTCTACGCAAACTCTTGTACAGATTTAATGCAATCCCAATCAAAATCCCCAAGAGTTTCTTCATAGTCTTGGAAAAAAATCATTAATTTCATTTGGAAAAACAAAAGACCCCGAATAACCAAAGCAACCCTGAGCAAAAAGAGCTATACAGGGGGAATCTCTATACCAGACTTCAAACTATACTACAGGGCTAGAGTCATAAAAACAGCTTGGTACTGGCACAAAAACAGACCAGTTGACCAATGGAACAAAACTGAAGATCCAAACCTGAGCACATACAATTTCAGCCACCTCATATTTGGCAAGGGGGCCAAGAAGACACAATGGAGGAAAGAGCATCTTCAGCAAGTGGTGTTGGCAAAACTGGATCACCACCTGTAGAAGAATGAAATTAAACCCCTACCTCTTGCCCTGTACCAAAGTCAATTCCAGATGGATCAAAGACCTTGTATTGGATAACTTTAGTGTCAACTTGACACACCTGGGTTGAGGTAGCCTCAACTGGGGAATTGGCTCCATTGGAGTGGCCTTTGGCCACATCTGTGGAGTATTGTCTTGATTGTCAGGCAATGTGGGAGGGCCCAGCCCACAGTGAATGGTGCCACCCTGGGCAGGTTGTTGTGTACTATATAAGAAAGCAGGCTGGGCATGAGCCAGGAGAGCAAGCCAGTGAACAGCATTCTTCCATGGCCTTCAGCTCCTGCCTCCAGGTTCCTGCCTGAGTTCCTGCCTTGGGCTCCCTGAGTGATGAACTGTGACCCAGGAGATGTAAGCTGAATAAACCCTTTCCTCCCTAAGTTAGTGTTGGTCAGAGTGTTTTGTCACAGCAATGGAAGAAAAACCAGAACAGAAATTTGTTGTGTACCATATAAGAAGGCAGGCTGGGCATGAGCCAGGGGAGCAAGCCAGTGAACAGCCTTCCTCCATGGCCTGCGTTTCAGCTCCTGCCTTTAGGTTCTTGCCCTGACTTCCTGCCTTAGACTCCCTGAGTGAGGAACTGTGACCCAGGATATGTAACCTGAATAAACCCTTTCCTCCCCAAGTTGGTGTCAGTCAGAGTGTTTTGTCACAGCAATGGAAGACAAACTAGAACAGAAATTGGCACCAGAGAGTGGGATATTGCTGTGACAGACCTGACCTTGGTGTTTTGGGGAAGGATTGTGGAAGCATTTGGAACTTTGGGCTAGAAAAATCATTGAATGCCTAAAGATCATTGCTGTTGAACTTGGAACAGTTTTTCTGAGAGAGTTGTAGATGATGGAGGTCTGGCTTGTGAAGTTTCTAGTTTCAAAGGTAAGCAGAGATCATCAGGACTGTTTAATCTGTGGGCTCTGGTCAGCTGGGGCTGAAAAAATCAGCTGTAAGTAACAAGAGACCAGCATCACTGTGGTGAAATCTTCTGGGAAAATTTTCTTCAGGGTCAGCACACAGAAGCTATGATCCAGAAGGGGCCCGAGCCTCCATGTCAATCAAGCCAGAAGCAGGACTTGGTAATGTGTAAGAGTCTCCTATGTGGTTCCAGTGTTGAAAGCATGAAGGGGTCACAGAGAGCCGCTGAGGCCTAGCACTATGCGAAGCCAGGAAAGGCCACTGGTCAGAGTGCGGCCTTGGTTGCAGTGAAGACCCCAGGATTCCAGGGGTCAGGAAGAGAAGCTGAGGTTTTGCATCAGGAGAGGTCAGAAGAAACCTCAGTTTTAGTGGCAACCCCAGGTTTTCGGAGATCCCGGGACCATGGGACGACCACCAAGAGCAGCAGCAGGTGTGGAATGGAGTCAGCCTGGGCCTGTGAGATGAGCTGTGTGTGCCACGGACGGCCGAGTAGGAGAGGGGGAGCTGACAAAGCCCTTTGGAGCCCAGAAGATTGTAAGTCCCAGGTGTCCAGCCTTGAGCTCCTTGCTGGACTTAGGTTTTGTTTGAATGTGCCTGATTCTTCCCTTTGAAATAAGACAGTACAGGGCTGGAGGGATGGCCTAGCGGTTAAGAGCGCCGACCGCTCTTGCAGAGGACCCGGGTTTGATCCCCAGCACCCACATGGCAGCTGAGAACCGTCTGTGACTCCAGTTCCAGGAAAACTCCAGTTCCGGGGGAATTGAGACCCTCTTCTGACCTCCGCGGCATCGCACGACACGGGTGCGCAGACCTGCATGCAGACAATACATTCATACACATAAAAAAAAAAAAAAAAAAAGAAATAAGACGTACTTGTGTTGGATTTTACACGCATCCCAAGTTAAAGAGACTTGTAATAGACTGAACTTTTAAGTATTTTGGTACATTTTATGGACTGTGGGGCTTTTATGGTTGTACTGTCTTAGGTTGTGATTAATGTTAACATCATACTTTGGGGATAAGAACTGGAAAGGTGGTGGTTTAATAGTGATGTGTTTTGTGTGTCAAGTTGGCAAGGGGTCAATTGTGCTGGATAGCGTTAGTGTCATCTTGACACACCTGGGTTGAGGGAGCCTCAGTTGGGGAATTGGCTCCATTGGACTGGCCTGTCGCCACATCTGTGGAGTATTGTCTTGATTGTCGGGCAATGTGGGAGGGCCTAGCCCATAATGAGTGGTGCCACCATGGGAAGGTTGTTTTGTACCATATAAGAAGGCAGGCTGGTCATGAACCAGGGGAGCAAGCTAGGGAACAGCATTCCTCCATGGCCTGTGCTTCAGCTCCTGCCTCCAGGTTCCTGCCCTGAGTTCCTACCTTGGGCTCCCTGAGTGATGAACTATGACCCAGGAGGTGTAAGCTGAATAAACCCTTTCCTCCCCAAGTTGGTGTTGGTCAGAGTGTTTTGTCACAGCAATGGAAGACAAACTAGAACAGACCTCAACGTGAAACCCCAAACTCTGGAGGCAATAGAAGCAAAATTTGGCAGCAGACTACAAGACATAGGCATAGGAAAAGACTTCCTAAATCAGACAGCAGCTGCACAAGATATAAGATCGACAATTGACAAATGGGACCTCATTAAACTCAAAAGCTTCTGTACACTAAAAGAAACAATAAAAGAAGTGAAGAGAAAACCTATAGAGTGGGAGGAAACCTTCAAGATACATCTGACAAAACATTGATCTCCAGAGTATACAAAGTACTCAAAAAACACAGAAGAAAGAATACAAATGAATCACTCAAAAGATGGAGCAAAGAACTGAATAGAGACTTCACAGAGGAGTAATTAGAGATGGCTGAGAAACATCTTAAGAAGTGTTCAACATCGCTAATAATTAGGAAAATGCAAATTAAGACCTGTTTAAGATATCATCTCACTGCAATAATACTAGCCAGGATCAAGAAAACAAATGATATCAAGTGCTGGAGGGGTTGTGGGGAAAGGGGAACATTTATCCATTGATGGTGGGAATGTAAACTTGTACAGCCACTATGGAAATCAGTGGGGAGAATGCTTGGAACACTCAAAATGAGATTGCCATTTATTCCAGTCATTCCACTCCTTGGTATATACCCACAAGACTCATCTTACTGCAGAAATACATGAACGGCTATGTTTAGTCCAGCTCTGTTCACAATAGCAAAAAGCTGGAACCAACCCAAATGCCCCTCAACTGACTAGTGGATAGAGAAAATGTGGTACATGTACACAATGGATTTCTATGCAGCAGTAAAGAAAGACAACATCATGAAATTTGCAGGTAAATGTATTGAACTAGAAGATATTATGTTATGTGAAGTAACACAGTCCCAGAAAAAACAAATGAGGAATGGTATCCCTCATCTGTGGATGCTAGCGTCAATAACCCAGTTGAAAATACTTCTTGTCTAGAGGGATGAATATTGAAAGAACAACAACAGAAAGACTGGATCAGAATACTGACTGAAATGTTGAATCAGGAGGGGTGGGTGGGTTGGGAGAGGGATACAGGTCTATATTCTATTAATGTATATTTAATTGACGAGAGTTCGACAAGTATCCAATATTGCCCAAACTCTATCTACAAATTACCTGGTATTTTAGGACTTAGTAAAAGTGAAAATGTCTATATTAAACAACATTGGTTTAAAGGTTTTGATAGAAAGGTGATACATCTGAGATAATTGGAAATATAAATTGTTGTTGTTCATATTTGTTTTACTTAAAATCTATATAACAATAACTTTGGGATTAACATATACAAATGTTCTCTATAATCTTTGTGTCATCTTATGACATTCTCTTTTACCTGTAGGTAATTTAACTTAAGGAATTAAGTTTTCTTCCCAAATTAACAATATACAGTCACCCAAAACAGCTTGGATAAATTTAATGAAATTTACACCTTGATTCCTGCCTATAGGTATGTGTACTACAACTGCCTTTTTGAGACTCATGGGTCAAAAAATAAATCCTAGAATTAAAAAAAGGGGGGATACAGTTATATATTAAATCTTTTTGCCAAAAATTTTTCAATTTAATCTTAAAACTAACTATGGGGAAAAGATTTGTATGTTCCCACAGGTCAAAACATCACGAGCTTAACGGCTGAGAAAGAAAAGATACAGCCTTGCATTGTGTAGGATGTACCAAGAAATACCATCAGAGAATTTGCCCCATCTAAGCATTAAAAAGAGACAAAACCTCAGCCTGCTACAGGCATCAAACATCTCTGTGGATCCTATTTGTAACAACCGTTTATAATGAGTCCTAATGAACCTTACCTTCTAGGTGCCGCAAAGTTTTAATATGAGAGACTTTCTTACCTCCTTTTCATAAAACAAAGAAAAATATGATGGTAAGGAAATCAATCTCTAACTGTAAATTAAATCTGACTGTTATAGTGGTTGTCTCTTATAAAACCAGTAAAATCTGCTTTCTTTCATTGACTAATAGACATAGGAACTGTGAAAAGGATTATTCTCTTTTCAGAACCAAATATAATACTAAAGTCTCCTTAAGCTGTGCATTTAAGCAAAATATATTAATACAGGAGAGCTCTGATATCAGCAATGGATTATTCTGCCAAGGAGATGTTGGCCAGGGGATCCAAGCCGCCCCCCACCAAAAAAAAGGTAAAGGGTTCTTGCCTGTAAACTGGGATACATGCAAGAAGAGCAGCAGTAAGGTCCTGCTGTTGAAGACCTGATATAATCGTGGGGAAGATGTATTGAGACCACACTTGCAAGTGTACAGTTGGTTTCTGGAATACCAGAGAGTGCTACCAAAGGCCACTAAATCAATAAAGCAAACATTGGTCTCCTTGAGTCAAGTAAGACTCCTCTGTCAGCATCAGCTACGCATCACCTACCTAGAAATACTGTGCAGCAGTGGCAGCCATATGTCTGTATATCCCAAATCTAATTGGCTATTATCTCTCTCCTTGGAGGAATAACTCATGGCTGATGCCACAAGCTTACATCCTCTAGTGGTTAGGAGATGTTATAAGCCACAGTAAGACCTTGTCATCTTTTACAGAAAAAACGTAATTCATGGATTAGCATACCATCCAAACATCTGTGTCTATACCAAAGTAACTTACCATAATAATTAGTACTGTCTAAATATCTATATATCTAATTGCCTGTGCTTCATTAGTAGGATTGAAAGGTTATTCCTGAACAAACTGTCAGCCCATGAAAAGAAACAGCTTGAACTGGTCAGAGTCCAAAATGACATCTCCAGAGAAAGTAGACTGTTTTACTTCTTGTCCACCTGTGCCCCTTTACTACTCCTAGGGAACAGTCTGTGAAAGAGGGGGCATGGTAGAATGTAAGGGCTGCGATTGGGGTGAATGGTGAAACTACAGCATTATAGACTGGATGCTTATTTGATCAACTCGATTGTACATACAAGCCCCTCTAGCTGGATTGTGGGAGCCTTGGGTTGTGTGTGTTTGGGCACAACTGCTTGCAAATTGGTTTTACATGAAGGATGCTTGTACTCAAAACTTACTACTTCTTGTTAAAATAAATGAAATAAATGAAAGTAAATGGAAAAAAACATAATAAAATAACAAAATAAAAAGCTGAAAAAATCTAGTTCCTTGTATCATGGTCTCCACTGATTGCATATCTCCTGTTAAGATACCCAGTGGCCTTCTTCGCTTTTGTCTGCACAAGTGGCTGCACCCACTGTCAGAGTTTCAGTAAGCCTTGGATCTTGAATTTGACAGGGGTATTCACATCTCTGTCCTTTAGAAACATCATTTTGTGCTATAAGGAGACAGCTCTCACAGGGACAGACTGAATGAATGAGACAGACAAGGTTTTTAGACTCAATCAGTAGAGTAAACCCAAAAAGGAGACATAGTGTTTTCTTCATCTTGTACCTTGGATTTGTAATTCTAGTTCCTAGTGTGCATGTTACATTTCTGTGGGAAATCTAGTTCAGTGCTAAATTAGACGTTTTAGGTCTTTAAAGATTGACATCATATGTGATATTTTTCAAAGCTGCATTGCATTATTTTATGCTCTTATTTTAAATCTTATGAAAAATAAACAGTATGTTCTCACCATAGCTCACCACCACTGCAGTGAGCAAGGCACTTCCTCATCCAACATGGGTGTGAGATAGAGAGGAGGCAGGGAACCTAAACCACCTTGAGATGATTTGGTGAGGAACAATTGATGGGTATAAATAACTGCAGTACAAAATAAATACAAACGGCTGTGATATTTGGGCAGCCTAAGAATAAGGAGTAGCTAATGCTTTTCATTGTTCTTTTGTCCAAAGGCTGTTTCTGCAGCTCTTCTTGTATTTCTTTCATCCCTTGTATATTTCATTCCCTTTTGTACCTATTTTATTGCTAGCTAGAACTGCAATTTCTTTATTCTCTTACATGACCACAAACACTAGGGAGGCAGCATTTTGCTGAAGGATGATAGTAACGAATTTGGGTAATTCTTTCACAGCACTTTGTATGATAAAAATAGAATGAGATAATTTTTAAAATTCTTTCTCAGCTCCTCCATTGCTCACAATTCCATTGTGGAATTCCTATACCATGAGATAGTACAAACCAGTTAAGGAAGTCCTATCATTATTCCTTGTCAAACACGGTTTGTCCAGAAAAGGCGTCTATGGGATGGGAGGGAGGAAAGAACCTGTAGATCTGTAAGTCATCATGTGTGAATCTGTGAGCGAAAAGTGGAAAACAGAAACAAAGACAAAATGCCAACCTCTAATTAAAAAAGAAAAAAAAATCTTAGAGTAAGTGGACCCTATGCAAAAATGGAATGTGTAGGGGAACATACATGATAGAAACAATGTCACAGAGGAGGGGAACCAATGAAAGCTCAGAAGCCTGCAAAAGGAAATCAACTCAGAGCTTGAGTCCAAAGATCCGAGAAGCAATTGCATCATGAAACTCATCTTTAATCAAGGCTACCCTAGAACTTTAAATGAAGGAGAGTGTAAGATCCATCTTTTCTTGCTTCAACTACATTGACCAGTAAAGTCTACTCAGAACTAGAATTTTTCAGTTTGCATCCATGCCTCATTTGAGGACCTTCTTCAACATCTAAATAAAGGAACGTCAAATCCATGTTTAAACCTAACAGGATTTTCCTGTACTATGTACAAATACATGCCTGCTTTTTCTCTCTCTTAGGAGATGACTCACAGGTTACTTTTACCACTGAGAATAACCTCCACCCCTCCTTAAGGTGATAAGGTTTCTTCTTGGTATCAAGTGAATTAGTAGGATATTAACATAAGGCATAAGATAGGAACTGAAAGGAAAAATTATGTACACAAATACATCACATAAATGTAAGATGTCCTAATTACCTTCTCACTGATGTGATAAATTGCCCTGATAAAAACATCTTAAAGGAAAACAGTCCTTTGTTCTGGTCCTTTATCATGTGCTGACCCATTCAATCAGTTGTAGGTGACCCTAGGATGAAAGTCTGATTTCTTGTGTTCCTTGGATTAAGGTTCATTCTAAGATCAGGATTCATGCACAGCTCTTGACACTTGGACTCCTGACATGGTAGTACCTGTTTTCTCAAAGTTAGAATCTTTCAAGGAAGAAGCTAGTCTCCCTTCTCAGGCCATTTTCTGGTTGTCAGACCTATCTACGATTACATTTCTTAAATGAAATCAAACAAAACTGGGCTGAGGCTCAGTTACAGCTACCAAATCCTTTCTCAGTAACCCACCACAATCTATCCTAGAGAATGAAACTCACCATACTCAGTGTCTTCTGCATTCATCAGATACATTTGAAACCTGGACCATGAACAATCTGAGAATTATTTGGATCATATTTGGTTACTTAGATTTAACATATTTTCTTGTTCCCCAGTCCTCACCCCTCTGTGAATCCTTGGCTAAGTATAGTCATTTTTCTGTTGAATGACCCACAACTTTCTCATTAAAATCCTTGAATATTTGCTGCATTGTATTCACGGCATGGTCACAGATCTCTATTTTTATTATTGGATAGGCAGATGGTATGGGAAACTTGAGAAGATATCTATAAAACGAGAGAAATCGCAATGCTTCTGCTGTGTTTTGCTTCTGATCCTGCTGTGACAACACACTGGGATTCAGCTTCGAATTTGTCACTTCCCTGGCTTTGTAGGCATAATCACAGTCAGGGCAAGCTTAACGCATAAAGGGTCAATGAAGCCACAAACCACAACAAATCAAATCAACAATTGTCACCTCCCAGACCTGGAGACCTAACCGTGATTGACTGTGAGCCTTCATGAAGGGGATGGGAGGTTCCACATTCCTTAATTTGTACCAAGTCCAAGCTACCTGCCACCACGACCTTAAGAGTAACTTACATTTCTCATTCCTGAACTTACAAGGTATGGGCCATAGCTCAACTGTACTACGCAGATGCTACACTCATCATGTACAAAATATTAAAATAGTTTAATAAGGGATAGAAAGGGGGCTCAGTGGTTAAGACCATTGGCTGCTCTTTCAGAGCACTGTTGTGTGGTGTCCAACACCTACATGGTAGTTTAAAACCATCTATAACTCCAGTTTAAGTGGATCAAACACTCTCTTCTGGCTCCTCAGAGACCAAACACACATGTGGAGAACATACACATGTAGGCAGACACTCATACACACAAATAAACCATCTTTAAAATAACAAGAGTGAGCATGGATAGCATTCCAATTTCTCCTGTTTAACAGATATTTTCTGAAGTTCCTCATCACATTGCATATCCAATAATAACTGTAGAGATCTGTAACGATCCCATGAATACATAATACACAGACTGATCTTTTTCCGATTTTGCACTTCCCCTCTGTCAACTATGATTGTAGGAACATGGCCAGGTCCAGATCAGCATTCTGCTTTAAAACATCAAGTTTTTATTACTTAAATTTCTCAATATTGCTTGAGGAGGAACAAAAAGAAAAAAATGTCAAAAATTTTAATCTTCATTTCAAACTATTTAGCAGATCTGAGGTTCTTACTGTCCCTTCACTTTCATCTCGCCCTCCCCTAAACTGTAAACAATGATTAACATAATAGAACCATCCACGGTTCTGTGACATTCTACTGTAGTGGTTATGAATGTGTCCATACATTTGCCTCTGTTAAGGTTGACAAAATGTTAAACCAATTATTGAAGAACATCTGCCATCATCGACAACTTAGATAAAAGAGACATTCTCTTGTCCTCCTCTCAAAATAAATAATACATATTTTAAATAATTTATCTCAAATGGTTTGACATTTGTAGAAAACAGAAGAAATATAACTATATTTCAGAGCCTAAAGAAAGGTTTAAAAAAGTAGGCAAGGTGAAATAAGAGATATATAAGAGTCTCATAAACAATTTAAGATCCATATGTGCATTTAAGATTTAAAAGACAGGACAGGTTTATTTTTGGCATTTTTTTTTCATTTTTGAAAATGTATATTGGGTAATATGTTAGTAACATTTTTTATATTTTATAAAGTTTCTATGCTCTGTCACAGTATTTTAATGTTGAAAATGAGTACATATAAGTGCTGATGCTTCAGACCTACAGCATGTCTTTTTGTGTTGTTTAAATAATTCTTGAAATTTATACCTACAGTTTTCCTCCCAACAATCAATCAACAGGATTACACATCAAATCTGGAAGAGTTCCAGGATTCCTGCGAAAACATGATGTTGCTCATGATGACTGTATCAGTCTCCATAGACTTTCAGAATTTTCTGTTTTTCAGGTATTATTAAAAGAAGCCAGAATAATGCTAATCAACAAAATGGTCCTCTAGTGGAAGAACATCTACCTATGAAATAGTGAAAGAGAATGTCAGATGCCTAATAAAGTGAAATAGGAACAATGCTTTCACAAGCCTCACTAAGACAAAGTAAAGCATTAGAATTGGGGAGAAATTATTAGTTGAGGTTTTAAATCAAGAATACCACTGGAGTCATATAGAAACTAACAAATTTCCCAAGATGAACAAGGGAGGTATTTTGGCTTCCCTAGGATTTGTAAATTATTTTCTTGGCAAAATCATAACTATGAAAACTGCTTTATTGTGACTAAGTTGCCATAATAAATAACATCATTGACTTAACTTTTTGTAGCACAGAGTCAGCAATTTTTACTGTATACATGCAGTTGTGTAATCATTGGCTCAATCTAGTTTGACGACATTTTTATCACCCTCAAATGGATTCTCATGACCATTTACAATTCATCTTCATTGCTAATCCCAGCCCTAAGACCACTAATCTGTGTTCTGTATCTAGAAATTTCTCCTCTTTCTTATCTTCTTATAAATGGAACAATTCAACATGAAGGCTTTTATGTCTGGCTTCTTTGAATTAATGGTGTTCTTGAGGTTTATCCAACTTGTAGCAGGTTCCTGTTGTCCTTTGCTTTTTGTTGTATTAGTATCCATCCATAATTTGTTTCATTGAGTCTTTCGTTGACAAATATTTCAGTTTCCTGCTCTCCTTCCTCCTCCTCTTTTTCTTCTCAGCATACAAGCCTTTGTTTGGACATATATCAAGGTTGTGTTTCTAGGGGTGGTATTGCTGAATTGTATGGTTTGGCTATGCTTTATGTTTAAGGAATGGCTGGGTTATTTTCCAAAGTAGCTGTTGAGACTTTGGATTCTTAGCAGGAATGTATAAGGATTCCAATTTCTTCATATCTCCCTAGGCTTGGCATTGTCTTTTTATTCCAGCTATCTTCCTAGTCATGTAGTGGTATCTTATTATGCTTTAATTTTCATTGACTTAATTTTAATTAGGCAATCCATGAGATATGTAATATCAAAATAAATATTTACAGAAAAAGTACCATATGTATGTAGCTAAGTTTTTCAAACTAGGGTAGAAAATAACTTACAGTTTGACTTACTGTTCTCATCTTTATTTGCACATATTTTCTGAAATCCAACTATATCACAGAATCAAAACATAAATATAAAAGAATTCCAGAACTGTATGGACTACAGTTGAAACCTGAATTCAAGTTGGAAGCTCTCTGTAGGAGAGTGACAGATCCATTCAAAGAAACAATGTAGAAAGGACACTGTTAATCAGAGACTGTTCTTTATTGGAAGATTCCCATAGCCTTTCTCATTATCAGACTCAAATGTTACTGCTTACAGCATCCCTAGGGAATTTTCTATTCTTTTCTTCTTTTTTCATAGCGATTTATTTTTAAACTTCAATCTTTTCCTCTGAATTCCATCCCATTTGCTACTGTGAACAGTTTGCTCAACTACAATTTTTTTCTTTGCAAAAGGTATTTTATTTTTACTACTAAGGTAATAATTCATCTGGGTCAATTCCTTTATATATGAGAAGGGTCTTTAATTCTGTGAATAATTAGAGCACATCACATGGAAGAAAGTAAGATGATAAGGAGATAGCTACACACATTTAAGCTTAGGCTTTCTTAAAGTCTTTGTTGACATAGCAATCATCTGTTTCAATGTTTAAAGATTATTAAGTACCCCTCTTGTTTAAGACATTGTAATGATGAAGGAGATGACATTTTAATTGCATGCTGTGTATTAGCAACTCACTAGGTGTCTGTAGATAGTTGAATACATTTCATGCTTACAAAACTCTGGAGAAAGATTTATCATTATAAAGTTACATATTATAAAATTGACTCAGAAATCTTAAGAAATGTATTCGTGTTCATTCTTATATTATCTTTCCCAGAAAAGAAAACTAAGCTCTAAGCCCATGTTCACTTTGGTACTTTCTGGACTGAAAGTGCCTTTCATACAAAAAGAACAATCTTGGGAAATTTGGAAACAAAATATACATAAACTTGCTGATTAAAAATAATCATAATCCATGTATATTTTACCACAAAACAAATGCAAAAGGTTTTGAGGATCATATGTTCTACACAATTCTGTAATATAGATAAGTAAATTGATACTTTAGAGGAGCCATTTTTGAAGTTCAGTAGTCTTCAATATGTCAGATATTAACCCTGACAGCCAGTGAACTCCACCTTACCACATTCTTCATGGTCAAATCTGGTGTTATCACTTCTGTCACCTGAAAAGATATTATAAAGGAATCAAATGCCTGCTAACATTGCTATGCTAAATCTCCAAGGCTGCATCTACTGTTAGTCAGGCTTCTTGAACCTTATTCAGGTGAGACTCAAAGCAGCTCAACCTTGTCTGCTTCCTGCATGCCTTCTGCAGTTCTCCAGTGAGGGAAGGCTCATTATCTAAGGGAGATGGAGGAAATGGAATCCTGACTAGATCCCTGTTTACAGAAAACCTACCTGAAAGGCATGGATTTAAGATGGGACATTGACACAGTTTTAGGGTTACCAAAGTGTACATCTTACAGGTGATGTTTCAGCTCTTTTCCTGAACATGAAGAATTTCTTTCTAGGTCTGTGCCTTGTTTGTCATTCTTCAACAAAACCTCTCTTTTCTCAGGAGTGAAAGCATCTGAAAGTAAGAAATGAATATTAGTGTGTGTAGGAGAGTGGTGTGTGTGTGTGTGTGTGTGTGTGTGTGTGTGTGTGTGTGTATCTGAGCACACACATATTCAGATCTGCAGTTTTCAATAGGTGGGTTGCAAGGATGGAACTCAGACTGTCAGGGGCGTGCAGCAGGTGATTTTACTCATTAACATATCTTGCCAGCACTGTTATTCCATTTCAAAATACTCTTTTCTCAGGGCTGGAGAGATGGCCTAGTGGTTAAGAGTGCCTACTGCTCTTGTAGAGGACCAGGGTTTGATTCGCAGCACCCATATTGCAGCTGAGAACCTTCTTTAACTCCAGTTCCAGGGGAATCCAACACCCTCTTCTGACCTCTGCAGCATTGCATGACACGGGTGCACAAACCTACATGCAGACAGTATATTCATACACATAAAAAATAAATAAAATTAAAAAATGCTCTTTTCTCTAATATCTGACTAAATTTTATATCAGTTTATGCTGGATAGTTTCATTAAGTATCTAAGAAGATATTATGTGTAATTCTGTGATGAACATTATTCAAATAAAAAAAACTTTATGAAATGGAGTACTTTGGGGATTTATAAAGAATATGAATTTCTTTCTTTCTTTCTTTCTTTCTTTCTTTCTTTCTTTCTTTCTTTCTTGATTGTGTGTTTGTGTGTGTGTGTGTGTGTGTGTGTGTGTGTGTGTGTATGTCCTCCAGGTATGTCAGAGGACAACTTTCCAGGAGTCAGTTCTCCTTCCATCCTTTTTAAGGCAAAATCTCTAACTGCTGACCACTGAGTTTCTAGCTGCCTGGCTGCCTGGTGAGTGTTCTGCTAAACTTCCTGACTGGGCCTCGCATCTCATGGAAGTGTTCCAGGCTTGCATAGGGATGGCATGACATCTAGTGTTTTACACAGGATACCAGGAGCTGATTGAACCCCTCTCCTGACACTGTATAGCAACTGCTTTCACAGGCTGAGCCATCTCCCCAGTCCTAGAATACATGCTTTTAATATTTGCATATCGGTTGCAAGTACAGTAAGAGTCACAACAACGATGCTAGAGTTAAGAATACATGCAGGGAGCTTTGAGGAAAGTGTTTCTTATTACTTTGGTGATTGAAGTTTGTAGGAGATGCATATCCACAGGTAGAGACTGGAAATCAAAATTGCTTTGTTTGTTCCAAATAAAGATAAAGGGGGAGATAATTCTGAGAAATGGTTCTGATGCACTAACAATAAAAATTCTCGTGTAATATTTGACCCTGTGTCTAGGTGGAAAGTCTTATAAATACTTGAAATTTCTCAGGTAAATGGACTGTCTTTTGTATTTGAAACAGTAGCTTTCAATTGCATCCTACCGTGATAGCATAGGAGAGGGCTAGTTGAAGGAGAAAGGCCAATCACCAAGTTTAAAATGTTGGGGTTTTCAATCAAAAGTTTCTAGAATAAAACCGAGTTTTCCAGACATCTGGGATGTTACTCATGAGCTCACCACAATGGTGACAGTGTGAGGTGAACCAGTGTAAGAAGCCCCAACCTTAGCTAAGGAACTATTGGCAAACAATAGCTGCTGGGGGAGGAAGAGTAGGTTTTCTTTAGGGGTGTGGTGCTAGGCAGCATAACCAGGATCCAGTGGGTAGACATACACCAAGGGGTACTTGTAGACACAAACTCGACTAGATAGGTAATAGTACATATGACAGAGTACATGATATCATGTAGGGACATTGAGAGGGTTGCAGGTGGGGAGATGGTCTAAATATGATAGAAATATGTTCCACAATAGGATGAAGAGATGACTCAGACATGAAGAGCACTTGTAGTTCTTCCAGAGGATGGGGTTTGAATCCCAGCACCCACAAGGCTGTCGATATCTGGAGTCTGTGACTCTAGTTCAAGGGGATCTGATACCCACTCCTGTGCTCTATAGACATTGCATGACATGGGTGCCCTTGCATGCAGGCAAAATACTTATACACATAAAACAAAATTGATAAATACATTATTTTAAAAATATAGTTTTTTGCACGACACGGGTGCACAAACTTGCATGCAGACAGTACATTCATACACATACAGAAATAAATAAAATTAATTAAAAAAATATAGTTTCAACAAATTCTTAAAATTACCTGTAATTTTTATAGGTTCTAGTTCTGTCCAAGGAGGAGAGGGAGATTCAGTTGTAGCCAGGTGAGGGATGACGCAATTGTTCCTGAGCACTGACATCTCAGTGCACAGTCTCCATGTTAGGCAGAGGCTCACATATGCATTCCTACTAACAATACACATAGGGGGTTTACACATATATTTTTCTAACTATGATTTAGTGATTTAGGTAGAAAAATAAAAACAAATATTTTCAGTACCAATGCCAGGTTCATGATTCATTCTTGGTATTAAATCATTTAAGAGTCTAGGTTTCACTGTCAATGCTTTCCTTGACAGAATACAAGATTCTTCTAGAATGAAAATTAGGTATTGAAATATCAATATCACCCTCCAGGACAGAGTAAGCTAGCTTTGCCACTGTTTTTCTTCTATGTGTAATTGTCAGTTGATGTCAATTGAAACTTGATAGTGAATACGTTAGACTATTTAAATTCTGCATGGTTCTGTTTCTTTATAAATCACTTCCTCTCTCCACACACACAAAGGAAAAAAGAAAGGAAAATAATTATGAGTCCCAGCTGTTTGCAGTTAGTCCCTATCCCTCAAGGAAATGTAATCCAACAGACTGAAACAACAGAGAAACATGACATGAATATGACAATTAAGATTCCAGAATGAACTATGTAGGGAATCCAGTAAACCATATATTAAAGAATACCTAAAGAAACACTTGGTGGCACATGCCTGCCATCACAGCCCTCAGGACGTTGAGGCAGCAGATGGTAGGTTCAAGCCCAGCCACAGTCTGCATAGTATCACTAGTGTCCCAAAACATAAATTCTCCAACAGATTACCTAGAAATAATTTCCACAATAACACTGTACTTTTAGACAGCAGGATAAAATAGGATTCTTTGGTACCACAATTCATCTCCTGGTCATTAGCTTATAGAATACCTAACTCCAGAATATTCTCATAGCTCACTAAGGGTGGCTGATCAGAAAAAAGAAAAGTAAAATTGATTAATAATATGATTTCTAATATTAAAAGTTTGCTAATGCAATTCAGCACATCCACTAAATGCAGATCTTAATTTTGTATACAATTGCTTTCTATAATATATGAAAATTAAATCTCTGTACCTTATGCAAGGAAATGTTACTCATATCTCAAAGAATGGTCTCTTCATGCAATATTAAAGAATCTAAAATGTACTTTTTTGTGAAATTATTTATTTTTAAGGGATTCTATAATATAAGATCACAGTTGTTTTCAGATCACATTAACATTGCTCAGTTTGCCATACAATTAGGTAATTGGTGCTAGCATCCACAGATGAGGGACACCATTCTTCTTTTGTTTTTCTGGGACTGTGTTACTTCACTCAGCATGATATCTTCTACCTCCATCCATTTACCTGCAAAGTTCATGATGTCGTCTTTCTTTACCACTGCATAGAACTCCATTGTGTAAGATGTACCACATTTTCTCTATCCACTCTTCAGTAGAGGGGCACTTGGGTTGGTTCCAGCTCCTTGCTATTGTGAAGAGAGCTCTAATAAACATGACTGTGCATGTATCTCTGTGGTAAGATGAGTCTTGTGGGTATGTACCCAGACGTGGTAAGGATGGGTCAGGTGGCAAGTTCATTCCAAGTTTTCCAAGGGTTCTCCACACTGCTTTCCATAGTGGTTGTATGAGTTTAAATTCCCACCAGCAGTGGATGAATGTTCCCCTTTCCCCACAGCCTCTCCAGCACTTGGTATCATTTGTTTTCTTGATCCTAGTCAGTCTTAGTTGGAGTGAGATGATGTCTTAAATTGGTTTTAATTTGCATTTCCTTAATTATTAGCGATGTTGAACACTTTTAAAGATGTTTCTCAGCCATCTCTAATTCCTCACTTGTGAAGTCTCTGTTCAGCTCTTTGCTCCATCTATTGAGTGGGTCATTTGTTTTCTTTTCTTTCTTCTTTGTTTTTCTGAGTAGTTTATATATCCTGGAAATCAATGCTTTGTCAGATGTAACTGTGGTGAAGGTTTCCTCCCAATCTATGGATTTTCTCTTCACTTTCTTAGTTGATTCTTTTGATGTACAGAAGCTTTTGAATTTAATGAGGTCCCATTTGTCAATTGTCGACCTTAATACTTTCGCAGCTGCTGTCTGTTTTAGAAAGACATTTCCTATGCCTGTGTCTTGTAGTCTGCTGCCAACTTTTTTCTTCTATAGTCTTCAGAATTTGGGGTTTCACATTGAGGTCTTTGATGTATCTGGAGTTGACTTTTGTGCAGGGTGGGAGGTTAGGGTTTAATTTCATTCTTCTACACATGGTGATCCAGTTTTCCCAACACCACTTGCTGAAGATGCTGTCTTTTCTCCATTGTGTCTTCTTGGTCCCCTTGTCAAACATGAGGTGGCTGAAATTGTATGTGCTCAAGTTTGAATCTTCAGTATTGTTCCATTGGTCAACAGGTCTGTTTTTGTGCCAGTACAAAGCTGTTTTTATGACTATAGCCCTGTAGTATAGCTTAAAGTCTGGTATAGAGATCCCCCTGTATTGCTCTTTTCACTCAGGGTTGCTTTGTCTTTTCAGGGTCTGTTGTTTTTCCAAATGAAGTTAAGGACTATTTTTTCCAAGCCTGTGAAGAAACTCATGGGGATTTTAATTGGGATTGCACTGAATCTGCAAATTAATTAGGGTAGAATGGACATTTTTATTATATTAATTTTCCCAATCCATGAGCATGGGAGGTTTTTCCATCTTCTCTTGTCTTCTTCAATTTCTTTCTTCAGGGGTCAAAAATTTTTGTTGTAGAGATCTTTGGTGTCTTTGGTTGGGCTTGTTCCTAGGTATTTTATTGTTTTTGAGGCTATTGTGAGTGAGAAGGTCTCCTTGAATTCCTTCTTCAGTTGGTTGTTGTTGGTGTAAAGAAAGGCTACTGATTTTTCTAGGTTAACTTTGTATCCTGCCACATTAATTGTTTCTAGGAGTTTTCTGGTGCAGTTTTTAGCATCTCTTACATAAACAATCATATCATCAGCAAAAAGGGATGACTTGACTTTCTCTTTTCCAATTAGTACTTCTTTAATTTCCTTTTCTTGCTTTATTGCCCTAGCAAGTGTTCCAAGCACTATATTGGAGAGGAGTGGTGACAGGGGGCAGCCTTGCTGAGTTCCTACCTTTAAAGGGAATGCTTCTGTTGTTTCCCCATTTAGGATGATATTGGCTATGGGTTTCCTGTATATGATTTTGATTATATTGAAGAATGACCCTCCAATCCAATTCCCTCTAGGACTTTAAGCATGAAGGAGTGCTGGATTTTGTCCAAGGTTTTTTCTGCATCAATTGATATAATTGTGTGGTTTTAGTCTTTCGTACCATTTATATGTTTTATGATATTTTTGATTTTCATGTGTTGAACCATCCCTGCATTTCTGGTATGAATCCAAGTTGGTCATGATGGATGATCTTCTTGATGTGGGTCTGTATGCGGTTTGCAAGTATTTTGCTGGGAATTTTTGCATCTGTGTTCATTAATGAGATGGGTCTATAGTTTTCCTTTTTGGTTGTGTCTTTCCCTGGTTTTGGTATTAGAGTGATTCTGACTTCATAGAAGGAATTTGGGAGAATTCCATCTGTTTGTATCCTTCTAAACAATTTGAGTAATAATGGTTGTATGTCTTTTTGAAATGTTTTATAGAATTCTGCCATGAAGCCGTCTGGGCCTGGGCTTTTTTTAGTTGGGAGGTTTCTTATTACATCTTCAATTTCTTCTTATATTATGGGTCTGTTTAAGGTGTTGATCTCTTCTTGGTTGAGCTTTGGTGATTCCCAGGATTTCAGATATTCATCCATTTCTCCTAGGTTTTCAAACCTAAGTTTGAGTATGGTTTTTGAAGTATTCCTGTATGATTGTCTGGATCTTTTCATTGTGTTGTGATATTTCCCCTTTCATCACAGATTCTATTAACTTGGAATTGTTCCTTCTTTCTTTTGGTTAACTGGGCTAGAGGTCTGTCTATCTTGTTTATTCTCTCAAAGAACCTACTTTTGGGTTCATTGATTTTTTTTTTTTTTTTTTTTTTTTTTTTTTATTGATTTCTGCTCTGATTTTTGTTATTTCTTTCTGTCTGTTGCATTTAGGGTTCATTTGTTGTTGTCTCACAAGTGCTTTTAGCTGCAGTGTTAGATTGTTCAATTGTACTCTTTCTGTTTTTCTAACGTAGGCACTCAGAACCATAAACTTACCTCTTAGGACTGCTTTTATTTTATTTTATTTTATTTTATTTTATTTTATTTTATTTTTGTCTTTTCCAGATAGGGTCTCCCTGTAGCCACAGCTGTCCTGGAACTCACTCTGTAGACCAGGCTGGCCTTGAACTCACAAAGATTCGCCTGCATCTGCCTCCTGAGTGCTAGGATTAAAGGCGTGCACTACCATGCCCGGCTCTGATTTTTGTTATTTCTTTCTGTCTGTTGCATTTAGGGTTCATTTGTTGTTGTCTCACAAGTGCTTTTAGCTGCAGTGTTAGATTGTTCAATTGTACTCTTTCTGTTTTTCTAACGTAGGCACTCAGAACCATAAACTTACCTCTTAGGACTGCTTTTATTTTATTTTATTTTATTTTATTTTATTTTATTTTATTTTTGTCTTTTCCAGATAGGGTCTCCCTGTAGCCCCAGCTGTCCTGGAACTCACTCTGTAGACCAGGCTGGCCTTGAACTCACAAAGATCCGATTGCCTCTGCCTCCCGAGTGCTAGGATTAAAGGTGTACCCCACCACGCCCAGCTCAAGTACTGCTTTTAAACTATCCCATATGTTTTGTTGTGCTGTATTATCATTGTCATTCAGTTCCAGGAAAGCTTTTATTTCTTTCTTTATTTCCTCCTTGACCCATTCATTATTCAGGAGTGTGTTGTTTTAGTCTCCATTTCCTTGTCAAGTTTGTGTCAGTCAGAGTGTTTTGTCACAGCAATGGAAGACAAACTAGAACACATCCTTTCACTTTAAGGTGGTGCCTATCCTTGCAGGTGAGATGCATTTCTTGTAGATAGTAGGGCTTATCCTAGTGTTGATAATGAGCTTTATTGAGCAGCTTGGTCTGATAGAATGCATGAAATTATTTCAATCTTTTTGTGTTTGTGGAGGTTTCTTCTGTCTCCCAATATGTGGTCGATTTTGGAGAATGTTTCCTGGGGTGCTGAGAAGAAAGTGTATTCTCTGGTATTAGGGTGGAATATTTGGTAGATGTCTGTGAAGTCTGTTTGGTGTATTGTATCATTCAGTTCAGATACCTCTTTGTTTATTCTTTCTCCTGTTGACCTGTCCAAAGGGCTCAGTGGGGTATTGAAGTCCCCTACTATGAGTGTACTGGGGTTAATCTTTGCCTTGAGTTCCTGAAGAATTGTCTTTGTATAGTTTGGTGCACCAGAGTTTGGTGCATATATATTCATGACTGTGAAATCATCATGGTCAATTGTTCATTTGATAAAAATGTAAGGGCCTTCTTTGTCTCTTCTGATTTTTTTTACTTTGAAGTCTATTTTGTCTGATATTAAAATAGCAACACCTGCTTCATTTTTGGTGCCATTTGCTTGGAATATTTTTTCCATCCTGTGCTGGATAGCTTTAGTGTCAACTTGATACACCTGGGTTGAGGGAGCCTCACTTGGGGAATTGACTCCATTGGATTGGCCTGTGGCCACATCTGTGGAGTGATGGTCAAGCAGTGTGGGAGGGCCCAGCCCACAATGAGTGGTGCCAGCCTGGGCAGGTTGTTGTGTACCATATAAGAAGGTGGGCTGGGCATGAGCCAGAGAAAAAAGCCACTGAATAGCATTCCTCCATGGCTTGTGCTTCAGCTCCTGCCTCCAGGTTCCTGCCCTGAGTTCCTGCCTTGGGCTCCCTAAGTGATGAACTGTGACCCAGGAGATGTAATCTGAATAAACCCTTTCCTCCTCAAGTTTGTGTCAATCAGAGCGTTTTGTCACTGCAATGGAAGACAAACTAGAACATATCCTTTCACTTTAAGGTGGTGCCTATCCTTGCAGGTGAGATGCATTTCTTGTAGACAGCATATAGATGGGTTTTGTTTCCTAATTCAATCTCCCAGTCTATGTCTTACGATTTGGGAGTTCAGTCCATTAATATTTAAGGTGATAATGAAAGATGTGTGTTGCTTTCTTTCACCTCATAATCCATTTGCATGTTTGGTCTAGTTTTCTACTTTTGCATTCATGCTTTTATTAATTTCTCTTTCTAAGTGCCTGGGGATAGTTACTCCTTTCTTCTGTCCTTTGAATTGTTTCAAATATTCTCTGAAGGGTTAGTTTTGTGGACATGTATTCTTTTATATTGTTTAATTCATGGAAGATTTTTTCTCTCTCCTTCAACTATAATCAACATTTTTGCTGGGTAGAGTAACCTGGGTTGGCATCTATAGTCCTTTAACACTGGTAATGCTTTGCTCCACATTCTTCTTGCTTTCATAGTTTGCACTGAGAAGTCAGTTGTAATTCTGATAGGTTTCCCCTTATAGGTCACTTGTTTTTCTCTTGCGGCTTTCAGAATTTTGTCTTTGTTTTGGGTGTCTAGTGTTTTAACTATGATATGGCATGGAGAGTTTCTTTTCTGATCTTGTCTGTTTGGAGTTCTATATGCTTCTTGTATTTGTATTGGTTTGTCTTTTTTAGGTTATGGAAATTTTCTTCTATTATTTTGTTGAAGATTTGATCAATAGCATTCCTCCTGGGATTCTTCTCCTTCCTCTATCCCTATGATGAAGAGCTTTGATCCTTTCATAGTGTCCCACAGTTCCTGGTTGTTCTACTTTTGTGTATTTTTAAATTTTTCATAATCTTTACTTGAGGTTTTTAGTTGTTCTGTGTTATCTCTCAGGTCTGACATTCTTTGTTCTGCTTCCTCCATTCTACTTCTGAGACTTTTTCTGTTCTTTTCCTCTTGACAATATGAGTTTTTTATTTCCTTTTTCATTTCATCTCGTGATTTCTTTAGTATTTCCACTTCCTTTTGGAGCTTCTCAGTCTCTTCCTGTAGCTCGCTGCTTTGCTGGTTGGTTTCCTTTGCTTTTTCAACATGGGATCTTTTCAGTGTTTCCACTTCCTTCCAGAGTTTATCATTCGCTATCTCTAGGTCCTTCTTGAGTTTTTCATTCTCTCTCCTTAGTTCTCTGACTTGTTCTTTATATTCTTTGATTTCTTTGAATATGTTCACAATTGTTCTTCTAAGATCTGCATCCTGGTCCATCCCCAGGGTGATCCCACTGTAGGAATCTCCCACAGGTTTGGCAGAGCTTGGTGTGGAATTATTCTTCACCTTTCCCATGTTGTCCCTTCTTCATGTCCCTTGCATGTGGGTTTCTCTTTTCCTGTATCCCAATGCGAATCCCAAATGCCTCTTCACTCTCTTGAATGCTTGCTTTGCTTGCCTCCTTCAGATGCCTTTGTTGTTTGTTTGATTTGTTTTTCTCCTTGCTCATGGAGTGTTGACTTGTCTAAGTCTAACTCACTCTTCCCTTTCTGTTCTGAAGGTTCTCCAAAGAATCCACTCGGACATTCCCTTGGCAATTCCAGTTGTGTGTGTGGGGGGGGTATGCCTGTTTAGCTCACAACCCCAGTACTCTGTGCTTCAGGTGGTCCTGGGAAATCCCCAATCTAAGCTCTGTGCACTCCAATGTTCTTTGCTAAGATCTTCAAAAATAATTTATAGTCTGTATTAGTCACTTTTCTGTTGCTGTGATAAAGCACCATGACCAAGGAACTTATAAAAGGAAGAGTTTATTTGAGCTTACAATTGACGGTTCCAGGGAATTAGAGTCCATTGTGGTGGGAGGCATGATGGTTGGAGCTGGAGCAGCAAGCCAAGGGTCACATCTTGCAATGAGCACAGGAAGCAGAGAGAGAGAGTGATTGGAGACTGCGAGGCTTGTTAAACTCAGTAATCCTGCCCCCAATAACGTACTTCCTCTAGCATGGCCACACCTTCTAAGACCTCCAAGAACAGTGCCACCAACTGGAGACAAATATCTGAATACTTAAAGCCTATGGGGGACACTCATTCAATCCATCACATTCCACTCCTGACCTCCATAGGCTCCTGACCATATAAAATGCAAAATGCATTTAGTCCAACCTTAAAAGTCCCCATAGTCTTTACCAGTTTCAATGCCATTCAAAAGTCTACAGTCCAAAGTCTCTTCTGAGACTCAGGCCAATCTCCTAAACAGTAGCTCCTGTAAAATCAAAAGACAAATTACATACTCCCAATGTACAGTGGAACCGAATACACATTCCCATTCCAAAAGGGAGGAATAGAGGCATAGTGAGGAAATACTGGACCAAAACAAGACCGAAAACCAGCAGGGCAAACGCCAAGTCCAGTAGCTCCACATGCAACTTCTGGGACTTGACTTCCAAAGGGCTTAGATGGCTCAGCTCTTCCAGCTTTGCTTGCAACATACATCTCTTTCTTAGGCTGGTACCACTCCCTGTATGCAGCTCTCCTTGGCAAATATCTCACAGGTCTGGCATCTCAAATGTCTTCTTGGGGTCTCTGCTGCCAACCAGGCTTCACATTCACAGCTTCATGCAATGGCCTGTCAGGGCCTTCTTTATGCAGGGACACCCCTGCTGCACTCTGCCTGACCTTGGCAGCTCTCTGAAACCGTGGAGGAAGAACTGATGACCCCTTCACTCTTGCAAACTTCATGCCTCTAAAGCCAGCACCACGTGAATGAAATTGCCGAATCTGGCTGCAAGTTCGGGATGGAATCTCTCCTACTTTAACCACATTTGCAATTTTTCTCTGCCCTGGACTTGCTGGAGGATTAGCTGGGTGTGGTCTTGCCCTGAAGGTACTGATTCTTTTGTTTACTTGTAAATCTCCAGGCCTCTCCTTAATTGCTTTAATCTCCTTATGAAAGGGAACCTCTCCTTCACATGCCTTGGCCCCACCTTTAATCTTCCTAGTGCAGTTTTCAGATCCAAACTGTACATTCTGCATTTCTTTCTGCCCCATCTGCTCTTCTTCACTGTAGATCTGTACAATATTCACCATTAAAAGCCACGCCACCATTTCTACATTAGGCTGTCTTGAAATATCCTCCGCCAAAGACATTAGTCCATTGCTTTTCAACTTAGCATCAGGCAAGCATTTGGGCTGTGGGCAAACTGCTGCCAGACTCTTTATCAAAATATCCTCTGGAACTACAATTTTTGCAGCAATGCTTTCTTCCAGGCTTCTACTAGAATGGCCCCTTAAGCTCTGCTTACAGTAGTCAACAGCTTTTCTAGCTCAAAGTTCCAAAGTCTTCCACATTTCTCCAAACATCCACATGGTCAGGTTCTTCACAGCCAATAGCCTGTGGAGAGCAGGCGTTGGCCAAAATGGTGCTTTGGACCCTGGCCAGGTCTCATGACTATCGCCTGATTGTTGCCTGACTGCCCAGCTCATTCCCCAGCCAATAAGAGAATGCCAAACCTGAGCCCTCATTAGCATGTCCGCTGACTTCTCCGTATATTGCGCATACCGCTTATAGACCAATGAGAGACTGCCACGGCGCTCGCACGCTAGCAGGAGGCGGGGTTGAGAGAAGGGTATATTAGTAGGGGACACTAGAAGGGGGAGAGAGTTGGTGTATGAGTTGCCTGAATAAACTGCGTCTGGAAGAACAAGAGTGTGTCCTCTCCTTTTTCCTGCCGACCGGGAACAGAGAGCGACAAGGAGAGCAACAATAGCCCACTCTCTGGTACCAAATAACTGTATTAGTCACTTTTCTGTTGCTGTGATAAAGCACCATGACCAAGGAACTTATAAAAGGAAGAGTTTATTTGAGCATATGATTGATGGTTCCAGGGAATTACAGTCCATTTTGGCAGGAGGCATGGCGGCTGGAGTGGAGCAGCAAGCCAAGGGTCACATCTTTCAATGAGCACAGGAAGCAGAGAGAGAGCAATTGGAGGCTGCGAGGCTTGTTAAACTCAGTAAGCCTGCCCCCAATAACGTACTTCTTCTAGCATGGCCACACCTAAGACCTCCAAGAACAGTGCCACCAACTGGAGACAAATATCTGAATACTTAAAGCCTATGGGGGACATTCATTCAAACCACCACATAGTCTTTGATTTAAGGCCTAAAATAATAAACTCAGACTTACACATATAACATAGACATACATTCATGATTCTTTAAAGTTAGATATAAACTATTATATGTGATAGGAAGGAAAAAGGATAAAGCATGAATATTCCTCAGTATTAACTCAAGAAATAACATACGAAAATAGAAAATCATCAGTGTATTGCAATAATCAGGGGTAAAATTTAATGTTCCATGTTAAAATTAGTGCATCAAACTTTATGAGACCATTATTTTATAGTCTCAAAATATTCCTCTGAAAATCTTTTTATTTACTTATTTTTAAAGTTTATTTATTTTTTATATGTATAAGTGTACTGTCTGCATGTAAGTTGGTGCACCTGTGTTGTGCAATGCTTCAGAGGTCAGAAGAGGGTGTCAGATTCCCCCCAGAACTGGAGTTAAAAGATGGTTCTTAGCCACCACATGGGTGCTGGGGATAGAACCCAGCTCCTCTGCAAGAGAAGTCAGCACTCTTAACCGCTAGGCCATCTCTCCAGCCCCTCAAATTCTTTTTAATAACTAGGTCATGGACAAATACTCAAATTCTCCTGCATTCCTTCTCCTAGAATATATATTTTATTTCTTAGCACTTTGAGTTCAAGCTGGACATAACCCACATTTAATGTAAAAAGTGTAAGTAAAATTAAAATTTGAAATATATCTGATATTATTTTAACAATTATACCTTTTTATTTTTTAATTACTCTGTGACTGTCATGTTAAACTTATTGGAAGCTGGAAGAAAGATACACAGGGATTTATTTTACCTCTGAGCTGACTAGAGTTTGGAGTATGAAGTAAAATGATGTATTAGTTACTTTTCTGTTGCTACAGAAAAAACCCATGACCACAGCAACTTACAGAAGTTTTCTATTAGGGTTCATGGGTCCAGAGGGATAAAAGTCCATCATGGTAGGGAGGCATATTCAGTGGCAGCCTGAGCAGGAACCTGAGCACTCATGACTTCAAGCACTTGCAGGAAGCAGAGAGAGAAACTGAATATGGTGCAAGGTTGTGAACTCTCAAGACCCACCTCCAATGAAGTGCTTCCTCCAGCAACCCCAGATCCCTAAGCCTCTGCCAACGAAACTACCATCTGGGCTGAAGGAATTTGAATATATAGAGCCTATGCATGTCACCTAATTCAAACCACAAGAAATGGTGATAATATACAAATGACCTCATAATTTGAGAATTAATAATATTTCAACCTTAATTTAAATTTATAAATTTTGTTGTATGTATATTATCAGACACCTTTTGTCTTTAGGAAAATCTTATATTCTAAGATATTCTTATATTCTTGTCTTAAAAGAAAATCTTATATTCTAAAGTAAGATTATTTCCAGAAAGGTTTTTGTCTCTTGGGTAAGTTTTTTCTATGACTATTAGAATTAAGTATTTTAGCTTGACTCCATGAGGTTATAATAACACAAAATATAAAGTCAGTTATGGTTCTTGAGATTCTTCACTTAAAATATTTTAACACAGTCCCAGAAAAATAAATGAAGAATTGTATCCCTAATTTGTGGATGCTAACACTGAGTCCCTAGTTGCAAAGCAAACTAAGCATCATCAATGTAGTATTTCCTTTTTATTTGAAAGCAGTGGTAGAATTAAAAGGTGAATTCCTTATTAGGCTATAGAATTAACCTACCATGTATATTCAGGCTTTGTAATATTGGTATATGGGTGGAGGTATGTATGCATATTTTAGAGTAATATAAATTTATAGGGAAAAGGCGAATGCCTAAAAAGGTAAATTTTATGGGCTGGAGAGATGGCTCAGACTGCTGTTGCAGAAGACCCAGGTTCGATTCCCAGCACTCACATGGCCGCTAAGAACCGTATTTACTCTAGTTCCAGGGGAATCCAGTGCCCTCTTCTGACCTCTGAAGCACTGCACAACATGGGTGCACCAACCTACATGCAGACAGTACACTCATACACATAAAAATGTATATTTTATTTATTATTTTTATTTGATGTGTATTAGTGCATTTTCTGCCTGTATGGGCAACCATGATGTCCAATGCCAATGGAGATCAAAAGAGAGCCGTATTCGCTGCCAGGTAGGTATTGGGAATCAAACCTGGGTACATTACAAGAGAAGCCAGTGTTGTTAACCTTGGAGTCATCTCTCCAGCCACATCCCTTTTTAATTACTTATATATTATAAATTCCATTTCTGATAGTGTCTTTTGGTGTTCTACATTCATTATAAGCACTTTATTTATATCTACAGCCCATCTCTGCACAGATCCCATAGTAAAACAGCTATGAGAGACAGTGTCACTAAATTCTATATATATTCTGTCTATATTAACTTACCTATAAGTGATGTCCTACATATTGAAAGATGATGTATATTCAAAAATGTATTTTATATTACTCAGAATAATCATAGGCATCATAAGCTCCTTATAATTTTCCCTGCTACCTCCCCAATTATTCTATTTTGGTCTTCAATTAAAATGGATATGTTGGGGGGCTGGAGAGATAGCCTAGCTGTTAAGAGCATCGACTGCTCTTGCAGAGGATCCGGGTTCGATCCCCAGCACCCACATGGCGGCTAAGAACCGTCCGTAACTCCAATTCCAGGAGAACTCCAGTTCCAGGGGAATCCGACAGCCTCTTCTGACCTCCGCGGCATTGCACGACACGGGTGCACAGACCTACATGCAGACAGTACATTCATACACATACAAAAATTTAAAAACTGTACAGGTTGTCAGCTTTGAAAAGTTGATATTCTGGAGATATTTCCCTAAGGTATATATCTGAAGGGTTAAATTTTGGCATGTGTTTCCACCTTTACTTTGTTAATGTATACAGGAATTTACTAAACATGCATGTTCATGTTAATTTGGTTTGGCATATTCTCATTCAGGGCCTCAAGCATCCCAGGCTGGCTTCAAATTTATAGTGGAACAGAACCTGATCCAGCACTTCTGATCTTGCTTTTAATTCCTGAGAGCTGGGATTACAGGCTACATGCTGTGATTGTGTTATAGTCAGGATGAAACCCAGGCCTTTGTTATTTCTAATCAAGAATTCTCTCATCTGAATTTGTCATATGATATGATTATGTGATGATGAGATGTGATGATATGATGAATTATGATGATGTGATATAATGATGTGATGACACAATGACATTATGAGGTGTGATAAGATGAAATGATGTGATGATGGAATGATGAGATGTTGTGAAGATGTGGTGATGATATGATGATGTAATGAACTGTCAAGTTCGGATGATGCTTTGATAGATGATGATGCCATGATGGCATGATATTATAAGATGATGTGAAGATGGCATGATAGGATGGTGTGTTGATATGAAGAGATGAGATGAGATGAAGAGATGATGACATGAGGATGGAATGATGTGATGATATGCGATGATGGGATGATGATGTTGTGATGATGATGGAATGATGGGATGATGGGATGATGTGAGATGATGGGATGATGTGATGATTATGGACTGATGGGATGATGTGATGATGATGGGATGATGGGATGATGTGATGATGTGATGATGATGGAATGATGGGATGATGTGATGATGATGGAATGATAGGATTATGTGATGATGTGGAATGATGGGATGATGTGATGATGATGGAATGATGAGATGATGTGATGATTATGATGGGATGATGTGATGATTATAGGATGATGGGATGATGTGGTAATGATTGGATGATGTGATGATTATAGGATGATGGGATGATGTGATGATTATGATGGGATGATGGGATGATATGATGATAATGGAATGATGGGATGATGTGATGAGAGGGGATTATTGGATGGTATGATGATGATGGATGATTAGATGATGACATGATGGAATGAGATGATGCAATAATCCAATGAATTGTCATGATTTCATTTGATAATGTGATATGATGATTCAATATTTTTTAGTGGTAAGGCAATGGTGTTATAATGCAACGTGAGGATGTGATGATATTATGTAATGATGTGATGTGGTGACGTGATATGATTATCTGATGATGCATTGTGATGAAGTGTTGTAATATGCAGTCATGGACAGGATGTGATAGTATATGGTATACAAGCAGTCTTCTTCGCTGCATTACACCTTTATAAAGTGAAATCCACATTCATGAAACATGCTTCTGTTTAAGACAGAAATCTCAAAATACAAATGTTACAATATAACCAAAAAAATTAAGTTAGGTTTTTCCTAAAAACTATACTATATCAAAACATAATGTAACAGTACTTTTATTGGAGAAACAGAATAAAAATCTTGGAGATTTATGACTATTAATATCAACTTAACTAGAAGTAGTAAGCCTTAGGAAGCATATTATTCAGGATTCTTCAAAGAGGGAGAGTTGGTAAAACCACAGAAGCTAAGTAGTTTATGGTGTGCTGTGTAAGCAAGTGGCCCAAGACAATTGATCAGACAGAGAAGAAGGGGAGCTGAGGACTGAAAAACCAGCCCAGGAACTGGCAAAGATATATATATATATATATTTTTTTTTTTCATATATGTATATATATGAAATTCTCCGGAATAAAAGCACTGCAGTTGAATGCCTTCCTTCCCACTGGACCCATTTCAAAGCTTCATCTACCTTAAGTTAGTCTTCAACTCAAAGGTCAATGTTGTCTAGCCACACCCTCAAATACAGAACAGGAGATGATATTTAACATGGGAACATTGTGACACTCAAGTCTGCACATCAAATGAATTACCATAAGGGGTAACCTCTGTATTCTTGTTGTATTCTAAAAATTGTCTTTTCTGTTATCTAACATCATATAATATTGATCTTATTTCACGAATACTTATGACACATTGCCAAATTATGCCATATGACATCTGTTAGATAAATTTGTAATTTAGATTCTGGGGAGTGATTATGACATTTGATGCCATAATTTATCATATTTATGACTGGATGATTTAAATTTTGTAGTATGTTACTGTATTTAAGCATTTGTCCTAAATAATTTACCTGTACACCATAAACTAGTGAAGATTTGCTAAACTGCCATGCATCCAATCTGTCCTCTGACAATTTATTTAAGAGCCAAAGGATGCACATGGGTGCTACAAAAAAACATGAAATGCATGTTTATAATTGTCAAAAACAATTACAAAAAAAATTCCCTTTTTTTTCCTTTTCAGGTACTGCAAACATGTACTTAGATTGTACTGACTGAACAAAAATAATTCAAAATTGAAATTTATGTGAATATAGTTTTTATGATTTTTAGATTAAATAAGAAAGTTACAAGGATCTTGACCAACAGAGCAAACTGACTTCTGTAGTGGGATTTTTCCTATTGAAAAGCCTTAGCTTCAGTCTGTTTTCATTATGCTACAATGTCTGCTATTTATCACATTAAAATATTAATAGAATTACTGTTTTCTAGCCATATTGTCACTAACTTCCTATATATTGGATTTAAATTGCAAAATTTAAGTGATTCTATTTATCCTGAAAATAAGAAAATGCTGTTTATGTATTATATGTTAACTTATCATCTTTGTTTTTTTGTTGTATGTTTATAAAACAATACTCGTATGAAAATTATAATGAATTTGAATAACTCACAAAGAAGTTTTAGTACCTCTAACTTATGCATATACATAATTGAGAAAATTAAGATTATATTTGTTTTGGCTTCAGGCAACCTATATTTAATAATGTGTAGCTATTTATGTCTGTTTGTCTATTACCAGTGTCTTCCACATTGTTCATAATGCAGATAAAGGAAATGAGGCTATCTGTATTCAATTATGTGTTTACTATACACAGTATTCCCAGAATCTGGTTTTCTTGGGAGTAAAACCAATTAATCACAGTCAGTGAAGTCACTTCCATTCAGTAAAAAAGACAACAAAAAGATCAATAAAGATAAATCCAATTTAAAGAATGATCAGTCAAATAAGTGGTATCCTATTCTCCCAAACATGTAAATGAAGAAGAAAATTGGGGTGAAAGACATAGCCCAGCTGCTCTTCAAGATGTCCTGAATGTGTTCCCAGTAACCATACTGGGCAGCTCACAACTGTCTGTAACTCCAGCTGCAAGTGATATGCTGCACTCTTCCGAATTCTGTGAGCATCTACTCCCACACATATACATATAATTACAAATAAAATTTTAAAAAGAAGAAAGACTTTATTACTTTTCAATGCATTTATAGTTATGGTTACATATGTAATAATTGAAGAAATATTTAAAGTTACAAAATCAATGATCACTTTTTATTACCAACCTCATCAAAAATTCATTGAAAAATTTAATCATTAATTCCATTAAATAGATACACAGAATGAGAAATCATATGGAAAGAATTTTAGTTTAGTAATTTAAAGCTGGTCTAATGGTCACTAATTAGATATGTTAAGTCTTCCGTGTTCACATCCTCACCAAAGAAAACAAGTAATGACAAATAACTAGAGAGAAACCATGTTGAAATCAAGCCTCTATTTCTGATTAAGACTGACACCAATTCAGGGATACAGAAGTATTCTCAACTTAATAAAGGATCTCTAGGAAAGAAAACCATAATATACTTAGCAAAGCATGTGCTAGAGAGCCATTCACCTTATTTCAGTTGGTAAGATTTACTACTTCCACTAGGCTCTGTAGTAACTTATATGATCTTAACATGTGTACGCATGTATAGATTGCATTCATTCATTGCTTGACATTCAACTAGTCTTCCAGTTGTCATTTCTGCTAATAATGTCACAAAGAATATATGAATGCATGAATCCCTTTAAGATGCTGAGTTCAATACCTTAGGGTAAATAGTTGAATTCAGAACAATAAATTGCATGCCAGTGTCTAGGTGGAAGAAGCAAGGATTATACATTACTGGCAAGAATGTGAAGCAAAAATCATAGAGAACTCCTGCTTGTTAATTCCCTTCAATAATAGACCAGGGACATGTTAATAATGTATTGTAAACTTTGTGAAGACAGTAGACATTAGATTTAGTGATCTTAGAGTGAGCACAGTCATCATCATTATCATCATCAAAAGAGTAGGAGGAAAATTTTATGTTCTTGGTAGTTATAATGGTCTCATTAGTGAATATCTATCCCCAATTATGTACACATATATGAAATTTTACATGGCTAGAGGGATGACTCAAACTAAGAGCTCATACTCTTCTTCCAGAGAACCTGAGTCAGGTTGCCAGCAACAGTATTGTGCAGGTCGCTATCACTTATAAATCCAGCTCCAGGAAATCTAGTCTTTGGCTTCTGGGGACAGATATATACTACATCATGTGCACATGCCTACACATGGGCACACATATACACATGCACACACTACATACAGATACTTAAAAATGATAAACACAGAGGCTAGGAGTAGAGGTGCACACCTTTAATTCCAGCAATCAGGGGGCAGAAACACGCAGATCTCTGTGAGATAGGTGCCAGCCTAGTCTACATAACAAATTCCAGGCCAGAATAAACAAATAGATAATGGTGAAAGGAAGTTTTCATATCCAGAGTGCAGTAAGTTAATTTAGTGTGCACCAAAAAGGTAGTGTTAGATTTTGCTTTTTGTGTAAAATTTGTAAAGGTTAAGACTTAGTAGGAACATTTATGAATGTGTATATGTGAATGATGTACACAAGAGGAGCACATGCCATGACACGTATACAAATATCAGAAGGCAATTTTGTTGAATTGTTTCACTCCTTCCAACTTCATGTAGCCTCAGGATATCAAAGTCAGATTACCAGGGAGGCAGGGCAAGAATCTTTATCCACTGAGCCATATAACCAGCCCCTAGATTTGTAGAGGGGGTTGTAAAGAAGTTAAAAGTAATAAAAATGGTAGTGAGTCCATTTCTTTCTTGTTTATTGTGAATCAAAAGAGAAGATAACGCCGTTTACATTTGGGTCACTAAATACTATCAACCAAGAACCAGCCTCCTCTGATTATGCTGCTGAATATAATTGTTTTAGAGTCTCATGCAATTCAGAGACTGTTACCAGAAGTTTTCCATTTAGCCTGGAATCATCATTTACCTATATTGTGCAAAACATCACGCTATAAGGACTTTTAAACATTTTTGTATATTAGAGCTGAATACAACAAACATGGAATGATTTTTTTTTTTTTACTTTTCGAGACAGGGTCTCCATGTAGCCCCAGCTGTCCTGGAATTCACTCTGTAGACCAGGCTGTCCTTGAACTTACAAAGATCCACCTGCCTCTGCCTCCCAAGTGCTAGGATTAAAGGCATGTGCCACCACACCTGGCTGGAATGAAATTATTTTTTCAGACTGGGGAGCAATGGCGACGGATAATTATCAACAAACAGAATGACTTAAATATTCCATAATTTTAATCCAAAAAGTTGTTCCTTCTTGTGTATAAGAGATTAGTAAACAGATAAAGAAATGCCTGGCTACAGGAATTATCAAACATGCTCAGTTGAGGACCCACACACACCCAGCTTACTAGTCATTTGCTTTCCCACTATCCTTGTAAGAATTCAACCATTGAGAACTTGGAAGCAGGTAAACACACTTTGTTTCAATGAAATATTAATATAAATTAACCTGTCATAGTCTGGCTCTGCAGGTATATTTCCTTGACCCATGACTTAAATGTTTGAATTATAATGTAATTTATTATCAATTAATCATCATTTGCTTATTTGTTTAGAATATGATTTATACATGAAAAATATTAGAATAATATGAAATTCACATTGTAGGAAATTATGCTGTCTGATCATCATCATTGGACATATGAACAATTATGTGCATTTTCACTAATAAATAATGTTGTAACTTTCTCATTTTGGTCACCTCTCAGATGCAAAAAGAAAGTGAGTTCAAAATAGCCTGGGCTAAATAATGAGACTTTAAGTCAAAAACAATCTTTCTGCCCCACTTCTGCAATGGTCCCTGAGCCACTGGTGGGTGAGTTTTAATATAGGAGTCCTGACCAGGGACATTCAGTCTGCAATTTTTTGTTCCCTACACTTTGACCATTTGTGACCTTCTGGTGCTGGGCATCTCAAAGACACATCCTCTCTGTGTTTGACCAGTTGTGGAAATATGTAATACTTGCCAGCTATGGTAAAAAGAAACTTCTTTGATTTGTAATGACAGGTATGCTTGTCTGTAAATATCAAGATCCATATTTTATATATGGGAAGAAATTTCATTTATCTAGATGAATGGCAGGTATAGGGTTTTCTCTGGGAACTATGACCTCTCCAGCCATATGCACTCTTATGTTTACAATACCATCCATGAATTCCCTCCACTGAGTGGACTTTATCTCCAATTAGATTGTTGTGCATTACTCCCAAAAGAAAAGTGCTACTGCTGCACTGATTAAGATACTTGCTGTACAGTTGTCTTTAGATCATGAGCAATATAACATTAACATTGCTCAGTTTGTCTTACAACTAGTTAATTGGTACTAGCACCCACAGATGAGGAATACCATTCATATTTTGTTTGTCTGGGATTGTGTTACTTCACATAGCATAAAATCTAGTTCCATCCATTTACCTGCAAATTTCATGATGTCATCTTTCTTTACCACTGCTTAGAACTCCATTGTGTAGATGTAACACATTATCTCTATCCACTCGTTGGTTGAGGGACACTTGGGTTGGCTCCAGCAGCTCTTGGCTATTGTGAAAAGAGCTGCAATAAACATGCCTGTACATGTATCTCTGTGGTAGGAAGAGTCTGATGGATATATTCCCAGAAGAGGTATGGCTGGTCAGATGGTAGGCTCATTTTGAGTCTTTTAAGGGTTCTCCATACCATACTGCTTTCTATAGTGATTTTACAAGTTTGCATTCCCACCAGCAGTGGATGAGTGTTCCCCTTTCGCCACACCCTCTCCAGCATTTGGTATCATTTGTTTTCTTGATCCTTGCCACCCTTATCAGGGTGAGATGATATCTTTTTTTTTTTTTTTTATTTAAGCCATGGCAGGATTAGACTCACTGCATTTGTATTTTTATTTATTTTTTTCCTTTTTCTTTTTTTTTTTTTTGTTTATTTTTAAGGGATTCTACAATATAATGACACAATTGTTTTCAGATAACATTGAGGTTACTCAGTTTGTCATACAATTAGATAACTGGTGCATTTTGCAAGTATCTATGTCCAAATTTTGAATAACCCAAGGTTCCCATAGTCCAGTTGGAGAAGCTTGTATACACAGGCATGTTGATCAATTAGGAGTCCAGACTATATTGCTGTAGTCTCGTGATTCACCCCTATCTCTCTGCAGCCCTTACATTCTACTACGCCTCCTCTTCCGCAGTTTGTTCCCTGGGCTTTGGGAAAGGGGCACAAGTGGGTGAGAAGAAAACAGTCCACTTTCTTTGGAGTTGTCATTTTGGACTCTAGTCTGTTCAGGTTGTTTCCCTTCATGGGTTGACAGTTTTTCCAGTGATAGCTTTTTAGTCATACTAACAAAGCACAAGCAATTGGATGTACAGGCATTTAAGCAGTACTAATTATTATGTCAAGCTAAGCTGTGAGCATAGACACAGATGCTTGGATGGTATGCTAATCCGCAAACTGTGGTTTCTCTATAAAGGGTGACAAGTTCTTATTGTGGCTTATAACATCTCCTAACCACTAGAGGACATAAGCTTGTGGCATCCACTGTGAGTTATTCCTCCAAGGAGAGAGCTAATAGCCAATTAGATTTGGGATATATATAGACACTTGGCTGCAACTGTGGCACAGTATCTCCAGGCTGTTGAGGTGTAGCTGATACTGACGGAGGAGTCTTGCTTGTCTCAGGGAGACCAATATTTTGCTCTATTGCTTTAGTGGCCTTTGTCAATGCTCTCTGGCATTTCAGAGGCCAGTTGTACGCTTGAATGTTCAATCAAGTTGATCAAACTCATTGGTCAAAAAAAAAAAAAACCAAAATAATAAAAGGGGGGGATACAGTTACATATTAAACCTTTTTGTCAAAAAATTTCAATATAATCTTAAGACTAACCACGGGAAAAGTTTTGTATGTTCCCACAGGTCAAAACTTCACCAACTCAAAGGCTGAGAAAGAAAGGTTACAGCCTTCCATCTTGTAGGTTGTACCAAGAAATACCAGCAAGGAAGTTGACCCATCTTAACACTAAAAGGAAGAAAAGCCTCAGACTGCTACAGGCATCAAACATCTCTGAGGACCATAGGTGTAACATCTGTTTACAGTGAGTCCTAATGAACTTTACCTTCTAGGTGCAGCACAGTTTCAATATGAGAGACTTCCTTACGTCTTTTTCATAGAACAAAGAAAAACAAGGTGGTAATGAAGTCATCCTCTAACTGTAAATTAGAGCTGACTGTTATAGAAGTAATCTCTTATAAAACTGGTAAAACTGTTTTCTTTAATTGACTAATATACATGGGAACTGTAAAAAGGATTATTCTCTATTCAGAACCAAATATAATACTAAAGTCTCTTTAAGTGGTGCATATAAGCACCACTTGGAGATACTGTGCAGCAGTGGAAGCCATATGTCTGTACATCCCAAATTTATTTGATTATTAGCTCTCTCCTTGGAGGAATAACTCGTGGATATTGCCACAAGCTTATACCCTCTAGTGATTAGGAGATTTATACGCCACAGTAAGGCCTTGTCATCTTTCTCAGGGAAAAAAAAGTAATCCAGGGATTAACAGAACATCCAAACATCTGTGTCTATACCAAAGTAACCTACCATAGTAAATAGCAGTGTTTAAATACCTATATATCTAATCACTTGTGCTTCATTAGTAGGATTGAAAGCTTATCCCTGGGCGAATGGACGGCCCATGAAAGGAAACAGCCAGAAATGATCAGAGTCCAAAACGACATCTCCAAAGTAGACTGTTGTGCTTCTTGTCCACCTGTGCCCCGTCTCTAGGCCTAGGGAACAATCTGCGGAAGAGGCGGAGTGGTACAATGTGGGGGCTGCGATTGGTGAGAATGGTGAGAGGATATCTTAAAGTGGTTTAATTTGCATTTCCTTAATTATTAGTGATGTTGAACACTTTTTAAGATGTTTCTCAACCATCTCTATTTTCTTTCTTGTGAAGTCTCTGTTCAGCTCTTTATTCCATCTTTTGAGTGAGTCATTGGGTTTTTTTCTTCTTTGTTTTTTTGAGTAGTTTATATATTCGGGAAGTTAATGCTCTGTCAGATATATCAGCAATGAAGGTTTCCTCCCACTTTCTGGATTTTCTCTTCACTTCCCTGATTGTTTCCTTTGCTGTACAGACACTTTTGAGTTTAATAAGGTCCCACTTGTCAATTGTCGACCTTATTTCCTGTGCAGCTGCTGTCTGATTTAGAAAGTCTTCTCCGGGGCTGGAGAGATAGCCCAGTGGTTAAGAGCACCGACTGCTCTTGCAGAGGACCCGGGTTCAATCCCCAGCACCCACATGGCGGCTAAGAACCATCTGTAACTCCAATTCCAGGAGAACTCCAGTTCCAGGGGAATCTGAGACCCTCTTCTGACCTCAGCGGCATTGCACGACACGCGTGCTCAAACCTACACGCAGACAGTACATTCATACGCATACAGAAATAAATAAAATTAAAAAAAAGTCTTTTCCTACCCTTATTTCTTGTAAGTTGCTGCCAACTTTTTCTTCTATTACTTTCAGAGTCTTGGGTTTCATATTAAGGTCTTTGATCTATTTGGAGTTGATTTTTGTGCAGGGTGAGAGATAGGAGTTTAATTATATTCTTTTACAAGTGGTGATCCAGTTTTGCCAATACCATTTTGCTGAAGATGCTGTCTTTCCCCCATTGAGTCTTTTTGGCCCCCTTGTCAAATATGAGGTGGCTGAAATTGTATGTGCTCAAGTCTGGATCTTCAGTTTTGTTCCATTGATCTACAGGTCTGTTTTTGTGCCAGGACCAAGTTGTTTTTATGACTATTGCCCTGTAGTATAGTTTGATGTCTGGTATAGAAATCCCCCCTATATTGCTCTTTTCACTCAGGATTGCTTTGGATATTCAGGGTCTTTTGTTGTTCCATATGAATTTAAGAATTTTTTTCCAAGCCTGTGAAGAATGTAGCTGTAATTTTAATTGGAATTGTGTTGAATTGGTATATTAGTTTGGGTAGAATGGAAATTTTTACTATATTATTTTTGCCAATCCATGAATATGGGAGGCCTGTCCATCTTCTGATGTCTTCTTCAATCTCCTTCTTCAGGAGTTTATAATTTTTGTTGTAGAGATCTTTGGGTTTTTTTGTTAAGTTTATTCCTAGCTATTTTATTGTTTTTGAGGCTGCTGTGATTGGGAAGGTCTCCTTGCATTCCTTCTTCAGTTGCTTGTTGGTGTAAAGAAAGGCTACTGATTTTTCTAGGTGGATTTTGTATCCTGCCACTTTACTGAAACTCTTAATCATTTCTAGGAATTTTCTGGTGGAGTTTTTAGCATCCTTTAGGTAAACTATCTTATCATCCACAAAAATCAATAGTTTTACTTCCTCTTTTCTAATTAGTATTCCTTTAATTGCCTTTTCTTACCTTATTGCCCTAGCCAGTGTTTCAAGCACTATATTGAAGAGGAGTGGCGACAAGGGGTAGCCTTGTTGGGTTCCTACCTTTATGTGGAATCCTTCTAACTTTTCTCCATTTAGGATGATGCTGGCTGTGGGTTTCTTATATATGGCTTTGGTTATGTTAAGGAATGATCCTTCCAGTCCAATATCCTCTAGTACTTTAATCATGAGGGGATGCTGGATTTTGCTAAAGGATTTTTCTACATCTATTGAGATGATTGTGTATTTTTTGTCCTTCAGTCCATTTATGTGCTTTATGATATTTATGATTTTCGTATGTTGAACCATCCCTGTGTCTCTGGTATGAATCCAACTTGATCATGGCGAATAATCTTTTTGATGTGGGTCTGTATACGGTTTGCAAGTATTTTTGCATCTGAATTCACTAATGAGATGGGTCTGTAGTTCTCTTTTTTGGTTGCATCCTTGCCTGGTTTTAGTATTAGAGTGATGCTGTTTTCATAGAATGAATTTGGGAGATTTCCCTCTACTTGTGTCCTTCTGAACATTTTGAGTAATAATGGTTGTAAGTGCTCTTTAAATGTTTTATAGAATTCTGTTGTGAAACTATCTGGACTTTTTTTAGTTGGGAGGTCTCTTATTACATTTTCAATTTCTTCATATATAATGGGTCTGTTTAAGCTGTCCTTCTGTTCTTGGTTTAGATTTGGTGATTCCCCAGATTTCAGAAATTCATCCATTTCACATAGATTTTCAAATTTAGTAGAGGATAGGTTTTTGAAGTATTCCCGTATAATTGTCTGGATCTTTTCATTGTCTGTTGTGATATTTCCCCTTTTATCATGAATGCTATTGATTTGGAGTTGCTCTTTCTTTCTTTTGGTTAACTGGGCTAGGGGTCTGTCTATCTTGTTTATTCTCTCAAAGATTCAACTTTTGGATTCATTGATTTTTTTTGTATTGTTTTCTTTGTTTCTATTTCATTGATTTCTGCTCTGATTTTTGTTATTTCTTCCTGTCTGTTGCATTTAGGCTTTATTTGTTGTCTTTCAAGTGTTTTTAGCTGCATTTATCTGTGCATTTATCTGTTAGCTCATTTATCTGTGCTCTTTCTCGTTATTTTTATTGTTTGTTTCTTTGTTTGTTTGTTTGTTTTTAATGTAAGCACCCAGGGCTATAAATTTCCCTCTTAGGACTGCTTTTAAAGTGTCCCATAGATTTTGTTGTGTTGTACTGTCATTGTTATTTAGTTTAGTTCCAGGAATGCCTTTATTTCTTACTTTATTTCCTCCTTGACCCATTCATTATCCAGGTGTGGGTTGTTTAGTCTCCATGTGTTCATGTAGGTAGCAGGGCTTATCCTGGTGTTGGTATCGAGCTTTATTGCACTATGGTCTGATGGAAAGCATGAAATTATTTCAATATTTTATATTTGATGAGGTTTTTTTCTGTGTCCAAGTATGTGTTCAATTTTGGAGAATGTTCCCTGGGCTGCTGAGTAGAAGGTATATTCTCTGGTGCTTGCTGGAATATTCGGAAGATGTCTGTGAGGTCCATTTCCTGTATTGTATTGTTCGGTTCATATGTCTCTCTGTTTATTCTTTGTTCGCTTGCTCTGTCCAAAGGACTCAGTGCAGTATTGAAGTCCCCTACTATGAGTGTGCTGGGGTTAATCTGTGCCTTGATGTCCTGTCGAGTTATATTTATAAAAGTCAGTGCACCAGAGTTTGGTGCATATATATTCATGATTGTGAGATCTTCATGGTTAATTTTCCCTTTGATAAGGATGTAATGGCCCTCTTTGTCTCTTCTAATTGCTTCTATTTTGAAGTCTATTTTGTCTGATATTAAAATAGCAACTCTTTTGTATTTAAATTTTTTTCATAGTCTTTACTTGAGCTTTTTAGCTGCTCTGTGTTATCTTCTAGGTCCAATATTCTTTTTTCTGCTTCCTCCATTTGGCTTTTTCCCATTCTTTCCTTTTGATTGGATGACTGTTCAATTTCCTTTCTCATTTCTTCCTGTGTTGTCTTTACTATTTCTACTTCCTTTTGGAGCTTCTCAATCTTTTCTTGTAGCTCCTTGTTTCACTTGTTGGTTTCCTTTTTTCATTTCAGCATGGGATCTTTTCAGTGTTTCCACTTCCTTCTGGAGTTTGTCACTGTTTTCCTCTAGCTCTTTCCAGAGTCTGTCATTTTCTCCTTTTAGTTCTTTCCTAAGTTTGTCCTTGTCTCCCTCTATGTCCTTTCTGAGTTCTTCATTCTCTCCCCTTAGTTCTATGATTTCTTTGAATATATCTGTGATAGTTATTCTACAGTCTGTGTCCTGGGCTACCTCTAGGAAGATCCCGCTGTGGGAGTCCTCCACACGCTCTATAGAGTTTAATGTGGAGTTATTCTGTGCTTTTCCCATATTGTTCTTTCATTGTGCTCTAGGCATGTGGTTTGCCTTTTGCCTGTATTCTGATGCAAATCTTGAATGCCTCTTTACCTTGCTAAAGAATTGCTTTCCTTGATTCCTTCAGGTGCCTTTGTTGTATTCTCCTTATGTATGGAGTGTTGGCTTGTCTAGGTTTCAGGCTTTCAATTTTGGTTATATATTGGGAGGTATAGTTCACTCTTCCCTTTCTGTTCCACAAGAACTGGGTGGGTAACAACCCTGATGACACCTTCTGAGCACTGTATTCCCTCTGCTGCCAGCCACTCTCTCAAGGGGCAGGGGGTGAGTTGGATGAGTTTCTTGTTTAGCCCCTGGTACCCTCTGCTGCTGCTCTGGCACCCTGTGGGTTGAGTGCAAACCTCCGGCTTAGTATTTAAGAGCAGTTAAAAGCACTGACTGCTCTTGCAGAGGACCTGGGATTCCCAGCTTTCACATGGCAGCTAACAACCCAGTTCTAATGGACTCCTGGAACTTCTGACTTCTGTGAGCATTTCCCCACCCAGTGTACCTACATACATGCAAACAATACAATCATACACATAAAATAAGAGTAATAAATAAAAAATATTAAAAATTCTAATAAAGAAACTACATATTCTGGAGACGTTAATGTCCTGCAAATGAAGGAAGAGGACACCCTCGAGTTCCTTGCAGTTGGAACCTACTTAGGTGACACCCATATTGACTTCCCGATGGTCCAATACATCTATAAGAAGAAGTGATGCTATTTAAATCATAAATCTGCACAGGACCTGGGCAAAGTAGCTGATGGCAGCCCATGCCATTGTGGCATTGAAACCCTGTTGATGTCAGTGTCATTTCTTCCAAGAACACTGGCCAATGGGCTAGGCTGAAGGTTGCCTCTGCCAGTGATGCCACTACAGTTGATGATTTCTTCACTGCTGGAAACTCCTCTAACCAGATCTAGGCAGCTTTTAGGGAGCCATGTCTTCTGGTGGTGGCTGACCTCAGGACTGACTGGCCCCTTGCAGAAGTGTCTCATATTACCTTGCCTACCATCATTCTGTATAACAGATTCTCCTCTGTGTGGTGTAGACACTGGAATCTCATGTGACAATCGGAAGCTCATTCCACTAGGTGAGTTTGAAGTAGTGGATGCTGGCCTGGAAAGTTCTGCAAGTGGGGTCACCATCTCCCTTGTGCATGCATAGAGGGTCATGCCTGATATCTTCATCCAAGACCCTTAAATTTGAGAAGGAAAAGCAAAGCACTGCTGAAAAGGCTGTGGCCAAGGAGGAATTTCAGTGCCAATGGGCCACACCAGCTCCTGAGATCACTGTACTGAAAACGGAGGTGGCATATTGATCTGAAGGCATGCAGGAGCCCTCTATAGCTGTCCAGCAGGTCCCTACTGAAAACTGGAGTGTCCAACCAGCCAGCGAGAACTGGGCTACAGCTTCCACTGCTCAGCTCACTGAATGTTGGGAATAACCACCAAGTGTTCCTTACAAGGAGTTCTTCAAACACTCCACAAGGATGGAAAGAAGAAAAATAGACAATAAAGCATTTATATATAAAAAAAAGATACAGGGAACAATCATTAGAAGTAAAAAAAAAAAAAAAAGAAACTTATCTAATTAATGTGTCAGGAGGAAAGGTAAAATCAAATCTAATAATCCATTAATAAGAAGGAAGAAAATTAGGGAAAGTAGAAGTTGTCATTTCATAATGGTGATATATGATGATAGATGGTAGAATAAAAGCCACCGCAGATCACAGTTATGTTAATTCTATGGATAAGGAATGGGGCTGGTTAGATGGTTCAGTAGTATAAGGCAGCAGTTACCTAGGCTGATGATCTGATATGGAACCCCAAACCATGTGGGATAGAATGAGAGATCGAACTTCGGTAAGTTGTCCCCTGAAATTGTCTAGTAATAAACAATTTAATTTGATGATTTGTCTAATTAGAAATTCCAAAATATATTCAGAAATAGCCGTTGTTTTACATTTCATATAGTACTTCTGTGAGCGGTATGCACAGCCCTTAGGTCAGTCACCACCAGAATACGTGGCTCCCCGAAGTTTGCCTGAACCTGGTTAGGGGAGGTCCCAGAAGAGAAGAAACCAGCAGTTATAGTGGCTCAAGTGGCAGCAGCAGCTTCACCACACCTATTGGCCAGTTTTCAGGCAAAAGTATTTAAATGCTTTTTTTTTTCTAATTAAATTAGTTTTTATTGATGCTTTGTGCATTTCATACATTTTTTCCAATTCAGTTCAGGCTTATTTCCCTTTCCCTCCCCCCCCACCCCCACCCCATCCCAGATCATGCATTCTGCCATAACTGTCCTGCATCTTTCTCTCAGTTTTTTTTTTTCATTTTTAGCTATAAGTGATAATCCATGAGTACAAGCATCCTTCATGCAAAACCTATCTGCAGGCTGTTGTGCCCAAACACCTACAGCCCTTTTTTAAATTACATTCAAAATAAATTGTGTGAGGGGGGAGGGGTGTCCTCACACTTGGCAGCAGGCACATCTAGCCACTGGGCCATCTCAGTGAACTAGAAGCAAAGTGATTGTCTGTTAATTTTTAATAGAGATTGTAAAACGACTCTTGAATACTTACTAAGTACTGCTTCCTCCTAGAAACAGAACACGATGTCCGTTCCTGCTCTGAAAAATGCTCTCAAAAAATGGGCAGCAGAAGAAAACTGAGATTCTATTAAAAACAAACAAAGAAGCAAAACTTCAGATGTGACACTTTGTTCCATCACTTGATCCACCTGTTCTATCTATCCAGCCATCCAGAGATTGTGGATAATGTATGTAATGCCATGTATTAATTGTTTGAAACCATAGGTGAGCTTTCAATGAGGCAAATCCTGTAACTTAGAGGTTTCGTAAAATTTGTCAGGATAGGACCAAAAGCTGAACCTCATACCTTATTTATGGATATGTGAGTCAAAGTTTCTCTGCTAACACTTAAAAAAAAAATCGCATCTTTATAAGGTGATTTTCTAAGATGGAGACATGAGCCAGCTGTTAAGAGTGAGTACTGCTCTTGCAAAGGATCTGGGTTTGGTCCCCAGCACAACTTTGGGTGGCTCACAGCTGCCTGCTATGGCCAGATCCAGCAGATCCAGCGCTCCCTTCTGGGGCCTTCTGGCAACCCACGTACACCTACCCACACGGGCATACACATGAAGTAAAAAATATTTGTTGGGACACAAACCTGACAAGCCTTAACCTTTAAGAAAGAATTCATGAACTCTGGTTGGGAGAGTAGACTAGGATCCATGTGGGGAGAGTGTCTAAATAGGATTAAGACCTATTGTATGAAATGGACAAAAATTCAGTAAAATATATATTGCAAAAGAGTAATGTTTTTAATTTTATTTATTTATTTTCTATGTGTATGAATGTACTGTCTGCAGGCAGGTTTGTGTGTGGTGCAATGCTGTGGAGGTCAGAAGAGGGTGTCAGATTCCCCTGGAACTGGAGTTCTCCTGGAATTGGAGTTACAGATGGTTCTTAGCCACCATATGGGTGCTGGGGATCGAACCCGGGTCCTCTGCAAGAGCAGTCAGCGCTCTTAACCACTAGGCTATCTCTCCAGCCCCGAGTAATTGTTTTTAAAAGAAGTCAGTTTTCACTCTTCCCTCTGCTGACACGACTTAATGTACTTAGCCACTAAAGGGTCTATAGCCGTGTACTGTTATCTTGCATGTCCTCAATCATGGGCTATATTCGAAGTTAGTCATTGAGCAGTATGCCAGAAAATAATGAACTAAAATACTTACTGGATTTTTATTTATGGAACTTGAAGGTGCATATTATTGAGTTTAAAGTTAATTACACAGACTTACAAACACACACTAGTCAAAGAAGAACATCTAGAATGTACTGAAGTTGTTCTCAAGCCACATGTGATCAGAAGAAAGCATCACTTTGAGGGGCATGATCTCTTCATCTGTAAGATAAGTAAGGAATCCTCCCTTTTGTATCTACTGTGGATGATTGACGTTTTATCTATATAGTCAATGGAGACTAGTAATAGGACATGCGCAGCAAGAAAGAATAAATTCAATCTGAATCCTTGCTATTTTCATTGATTTTAAGGAAATTGGAGTTTTGTTTTGTTTTGTTTTTAGATGTAGAGTAAGGTTTGGATCTTGTTTTCATAAATCTGTGAAGAAGCAGTAAAATACATTTTCAACTGACCATGACATTCTAGCAAGCTTCTAGAACAGGGCATGATAAGATAGGATACCTGAATTTCAATTTTAATCTCTTTAGGAGATAGAGTGATTAGGCTAAGACTGAACAAGCCCAGGCAAGGCGGTTCACACCTGTAACACCAGAGCTCGGGAGTCTGGTGCAGAAAGACAGACACACATTCCAGGGTGGTAGAGTTTATATGCAATCTACCTGGCCCACTGTGGCAGATCAATGAGACACAGAAACCAGTACCAATACAGGGGCAAAGGAGAGTTCAGAGAAATGTTTTCAAACATAGAATGATATGATGAAAGTCACGTGAATTAATTCAGAGTTTAATATTTATTTCAATATTCCTCTTCCATTGTTGCTAAAATAAAGATAAATGTAAGAATTAAAAGATTAAATCTAAGAATTAAATAAACGTTTGGCATATCACGTGTACTTAGTACGATAATTAAAATAGAAATAAATAAATAGATGTTAAGTCAGGTAGTTATACAAAGCTAAAGCTAAAACATTTAAAAACAAGCATTTGAAGAGCAAACTTAATAGGAAATGAATATACAGAAGAAAAGAACACAGCTTGTCTTAATAATTAACATTTTCTAGAAACATAAACACAAATAAATCCTTAAAAGCCTATTTCCTTAAGAGAAATAGAAATGCAGCAATCTGTTGTTTGTACAACACAGGAGCTGATCAGACCTGAAAGGGGCACACATGGGAGCATTTACCCTCAGAAGGGAGTAATCACGTTCATGTTGGGGAACAACATCTGCTGCCGAGAGCTGCTGACATTGGAGTGTCACCCAAGAGAGAAGAAAAAGCCTCCGGGAAACAATCCGCAGAGACTCACTCCAGTCAAAACAGCACAGGGGCTTCTGCGCAATAACAAGGCTTTGAATTCTTTGATTTGAAATTAAGATGGTATTCCAAAGGGCGATAATAAAATCTGGCCATGTTTTCTCAAGGATCATGGCTCAAACCTTCTACTTAAATTGTTTATTAGGAGCTAATGTCTTGGCCACAACACACAATTCTCTCTCTCTCTCTCTCTCTCTCATTTTTATATATATATATATATATATATATATGAAATGTATTAGTTTACTTCAGTGTCACTTCTGAAACTTAACATTTAATTCCAAGTCCAATTTAATGTATTAATATATAGATTAGTCATTTCTAGGTGTTGTGAGAAATTACATGACAAAAGGAATTTAAGAAACACAAGCTTTATTCTAGCTTGTGGCTTGAAGGATTCAGTTTATCATGAAGGGGACCAAGGATTTGCCAGGAGTGTCCCACTGGGATTCTTCCCTTCATGTCCTAGAGGAGCAGGATCCAGGGAGTAGACAGGAATCCAGCTGGGCTATAAAGCCTGTTAACCCTCTAACAGGAGTTCATATCTTCCAGTGAGCTCCCACCTAAAATTTCTACAAGCATCAATAAAAGTGCCACCATCTGAGGACCAAGTGTGCTACCAAATAAACTTGTGAGGGATGTTCACTGTCAAACCACAAGTCAGTGATTTTTATATTTCTTCAAGGTTGCTGACACCATCCAAGCTCATATCATGCTTTGGCTTTAAGATATTTTCTCCAGAGGAAACATATCAGTGTTTTGGGAAGATCAAGACTTAATTTCATAATAAATGAATAAATTCCTCAAGTAATAAAGAATTTTTATTGTAGGGGCTGGAGAGATGGCTCACCATCTCTCCACCATCTCTCCAGTTGAGAGCATTGGCTGCTCCTGCAGAGGACCTGGGTTCAAGTCCAGCACCTGCATGGTGGCTAACAACCAACTCCGGTTCCATGGGAATCTGAAGCCCACTTCTAACTTCCATGGCAATTTCACATCAAGAACTTACATACATGCAGCCAATACACTTGTACACATAAAATAAAACAATTAAAAATATTTAAGTTTTGTCTAATATGGGCATACCTTGTAAATAAACTGATGGTGATATGCATAATTATTATATCAAAAACATCAGAATCTGTCTATTTCTAATTGCATGAATTCTCTAAAGATGAAATTTCAGTGATGTTTGCTTTCATCTGCATACTCTTCAAAAATAATATTACCACATGGCACAATACTCCCATTTTCAAGATTTTGTGCTTAGTAAACAACCTTTGGCAGGATAGCATCTGAGTGGTGTGTTCAATCACACAGCACACATTTGTAATTGAATCCAAATAATCTTTCTAGTAATAAAATTATTTCAAGGTGACCATTATATAATTAATATGGAAACAACACATATTACTAATTTGAGAAATTTGTTTCCTTTCCAAACCTAAATGATTCTGTCCTTTTCCCCCTTATTTTCCACTATTTTACCACACGTATTTCTGATGATATTCTTTGAAACTCAAAGTTGGCTTTTAGAGATTGAACATGTGTCTGTGTTAATGAAAAGCAACTTATTTTGAAACACTCTGAAATACACAGACTTGCAGATCTCACTCATTGCTCATTTTGACTGAAATAGTGTCTTGTTCAGAAAAAGCAATATTGATACCAGCAAAATCAAACACAGAAAAATGACGTTTTTATGCTTCAGAAAATTGATATGAGTTCATCGATGGATGTTTGCTGTGATGTTTTATTAGTAAGAGATGCGGAGTTGATGAAATTTTCTGTCTTTCATTGAGTTTTCTCTTTGAGCTTCGATTCCATTATTCTATGAATTGCCTTGTGACTGTGGGATTAAGCCTGTGCAAACCACATTCTCTTTGTAACTTTGCTCAGTGTTATACTCTCCCTGTCTGAGTAAAAGAAAGTGGCCCCTGGAGAAGCAGAGGCACAGACTTGAGGAATCCCTGAGATCCTCTCCATTTTCTCCCTATCTGTGATGCCACAGAAATGAATGGACACCAAGGTAATGGCTGTTAGATTCAGTAGCAGTCACTTCACACACAGAAATCCAGGTCCAGTTCAATTTGGATATTCTTCCATAATTTTACAGTATTAACACATCCAATGGCTACCCATTCTGGAGAGAAAAATTTCAGTCCCTATTTCCTGCCCCAATCTCTTGATGTCTTAGTTCCAGGGGTGGTAGGTGCAGTAGAGACTGTCATCTCTAGAGTCACTTGTGTTCCACTCTGCCTTGGACGTGTGGCTAGACCATTCCTTATGCTGTTTGTTAAAAGAGTGGGTGTGGTTTATTTTGTCTGGAATGAACTGATGTACTGGAATGATACTGAGGTACCATGGGTAATTTTCATAAACTGAATGATAGTGTTTCACAGGAACTTGGTTCCAGGGAATTTTTCATTCAACTTTATTTTAAACATAAATAAGAAATGCTCCCTTGGATGTTCAAATCCTAGTAAATCAGAATATTGTATATGTGTTTTTAAAAAATAAGTCTTTGAAGGTATGATTTCCTTACTTAATTTCAAGGCATATAAGAAACATAAAACATATGTCAAAACAGTTGCATATGCTTATAATTCTTTATGTTTTAATGCAGAGTCTTTACAGAGATTATATATATGTATATATATTTCTTTAAGGGAAATTAAACAAAGCAGTAACTTATTCATTTAATTCCTATAAATGTCGGGGATATACAGAATTTGATAAAAGAAGAGCACATATACCTACAATTAGCCCACTCTGTTTTCCTTAAGCTAACAGGTAAAAAATAAATCAGCATAAAATATGGGAAATACATTAATACTAGATTTTTAACAGTGGATATTTTTAAAAAGATACTTTAAATAAACATCAAACTTTCAAAGGCAATACAAAATTTTAAGTGTCACTACTTTTTGTAAATATTTTAGTTACTATGTATCTATTTTATGCGTATGAGTGTATTGCCTGAGTGTTTGTAAGTGCACCCATGTCATCATGTTCTCCAATGCCCCCAGAGGTCAGAAGAAGGTGTTGGATTCCCTTGGAACTGGAGTTACAGATGGCTGTTAGCTGCCATGTGGGTGCAGAGTAACAAATCCCGGTGACTGCCAGAACAGCCATTTTGTCTCTCCAGCCCCTTCTCTGCCGTTTTTAAAAATGAGAGTACACATCACACACACACACACACACACACACACACACACACACACACACATACACACACTGAGGATATTGTTCCAGAACCTGTTTTGTGGCAGCACAGAGAGGAAAGCCTGAGATGCCTACATTTTGGAATGCACACACACAAAAAATTAGCCACAGAAACAGACCTGCTATATGATGAATGACATGGAATAGAGAGATATAACCAAGCTTAATGACCTATGTTTGACCCAGAACTCTCATGCTAGAGAGAGAGAAGCAACACCTTCAAGTTACCCTCTGGTCTCAACATTTTCCTCTCTAAATCAGTGAACATTTAAAATTTAGATAAATTGATTAAATAAGATATATACCTGTGTTCCTTATAGGCAAGAACTTCCACTGTTTAGAGTTGTATTTGTAAGACACTGTCTACCCAGGTGGGTGTTAATTTCAAAATAAAACAAACTGAATAACATTTGGGACTGAAAGAATAAAGAAATAAAAAGAATATAATTCAAATAGCAACAAAAAGGACTTCTAGCATGACTTAATTTACATTAATTCTCAATGGCAAACTCAACTACCTTGTTTAACCTTAAAATTAAAACAAAATTTCTTCCAAATCAGTATTGTCACAATTCTTTATTATATTTCTTATTTTAGTCCATTTTGTTAAATTATCATTTATATTTGGTTTAGTGTACAAATTGAAGGTTGCGTTTGATGAGTTTTTAATGTCTGCATATCCATGGAACTGCTACCATTCAAAAGCTGGTGTTTGTGAAGCAGCAAGCTCCACTCTATCTCTCTGCCAGTGTGACCCCTAAGAGGTCCAGTAATCAATGGAATTTAATAAAAATGGAATCTTGGAGTTCACTGTCTTAGAGCTCATGCCTTCCCCCCTTCCTTCAGCAGGCACTAGTCATCCATCTACATTATGGTGTGTGTCTGTAGTTCATTTCCTTTCTTGCTGAATACTTGAATGCTTAATGAAAGGTAAGTGTCAATTTCCAATATATGACCTCAACTCCTTTTACTTGGGTAGCTAATATCAATAGAACCACTATGCATATTTGTTAAAAAGTAATTTTACAGTTTAAGTACTTATTTCTCCTGGGAAGTACTAAGAAGTGAATTTTTGGGTTGCTAAGAACTATATATTTAACTTTGTAAGAAACTGGACAAACCTCACAGGAATATCTGTAGACTAGGTGTAAGAGGATTTAGATAGATCCTAACACGAATGTCCATTAAGGTCCATTGTAGAACCATGCAATACCTTGCAACCTTTTACATGCTGGACAATTCATTAGTGGATGTAAAAAAGGAGAAGACAGTACTAAACACACTTAAAAAGGAAACTCTAACTTTGATTATTCTGTTTGACCCTTCTGATGACTACTTTATCGTAATAAATTATTCTATACACATAACATGCTTAAAAAGAAAGAGATAACTCTATTATTCAGTATGAATGCTATCGTTTTTATACCCATACTTAAAAAAAACCCAGGAGACAATTTTCTCCTGAAAATCTTATTGGATGTTTGGGTATTTTATATAATACATCTTAATTATATTTATTTCACCTCCCGTACTCCCATAAACACCCGGAACAGATTTCAGGTATTATGTTATATATGTTAAGTCCTATCAGGCAAGCAAGTTAATCCTCTGGATTATGGTCAGCCTATCTAGAGTAACTCCCTTAAAGCAGATCTACTCTCTCTTAACTCACAGTAATCACTTGACAATTGTACCTTGGCTAAGATTGGGCCGGCTGCTCACTTCTCCCGTTCTCTGCAGAAGACACTTTTGTATGTGCAGTTACTGGTACAGGCTCATTCACAGCATGAATTAAAATTCTACCTAATGATATAAGAAAGGCATGGAAATTATCAATTAATGGAAGGAAGGGAGGCTATGAAGAATGATGCTCTGGATGCTCTGTAACATAGATCAGTTCTTGTAGTCAGAAGCTTAAAGAAAGAAGTTTATCTCTTCTACTTTAACAAAGTGTACTCCTAGACAGTACAGAATGAACAAGGAATATTTTGCCCGTTCATTCGAGACAAAATATAATAACTAATATTTTAATCTTTCTTATGATTTGATTGCAAGGGAGCCTATATGAATAAACTCCTTAAGTCATATAATTGTAACAAATAAATGCAAACCAAGGGGCAGTCTTAACATAAAAATAACTGATTACCTTTTAAAATGCACAGATGTGGTCTGAGATCTCCCAAGACCACCTGAAGCACAGGTAGGAGCTGGGGGCTTCAGCCAGGTGGATTGTTTGATTGCATTTCATTGTCTTTTGCCCGATTGGCTTGTGTGGTTGTGGGGATAGAGTTGTCCTCCCAGCTGGTATAAAAGGTGGGGTTGTGTGAGTCTTGAGATCATTGATCTCCCAAGACCACTTGAAGCATGGGCTAAAAGGCAACCCCCACCCAACTGGGATTGCTAGTGGATCAGTGTATTATTTGGAGAACATTCAGAGCAGAAAGGGAAGAGTGAGTTAGACTTCCAATAGAAAGCCTAAAGCTTAGACAAGTGAACACTCCATAAGCAAGGAGAAAAGGAGAAAGACAAATCAATCAAACAAACAACAAAGGCATCTGAAGGATGCAAGCAAAGCAAGCCTTCAAGACAGTGGAGAGGCATTTGGGATTCACATAGGAATACAGGCAAAGAGAAACCCTATGCCAGGGACACGAAGAAGAGACAACATGGGAAAGGTGCAGAATCATTCCACACTAAGCTCTACCAACCCTGTGGAAGATTCCTACAGTGGGATCCCCCTGGGGATGGCCCAGGACACAGATATTAGAAGTACAATTGTGAACATACTTAAAGAAGTACAAGATTATAAAGAGCAAATCAAAGAATTAAGAAAAGACAATGAAAAACTCAAGAAGGACCTAGAGAGAGAGAGAGAATGACAAACTCTGGAAGGAAGTGGAAACACTGAAAAGGTCCCATGTTGAAAAAGATAAGGAAGCCAATCAGCAAAGCAAAGAGCTACAGGAAGAGATTGAGAAGCTCCAAAAGGAAGTGGAAATACTAAAGAAATCAGAAGATGAAATAAAAAGGAAATCAAACACTCATCCAACCAAGAAGAAATGAATGGAAAAAGCCTCAGAAGCAGAATGGAGGAAGCAGAACAAAGAATATCAGACCTGGAAGATAACACAGAACAACTAAAAACCTCAAGTAAAGATTATGAAAAATTTAAAAATACACAAAAGTGGAACAACCAGGAACTGTGGGACACTATGAAAAGATAAAACCTCTGCATCATAGGAACAGAGGAAGGAGAACAATCCCAAGAGAATGATACTGATCAGATCTTCAACAAAATAATAGATGAAAATTTCCCCAAACTAAAAAAAGACAAACCAATACAAATACAAGAAGCACATAGAACTCCAAACAGACAAGATCAGAAAAGAAACTATCCATGCCATATCATAGTTAAAACACTAGATGCCCAAAACAAAGTCAAAATTCTGAAAGCCACAAGAGAAAAACAAAAAGTGACCTATAAGAGGAAACCTATCAGAATTACAACTGACTTCTCAGTGCAAACTATGAAAGCAAGAAGAATGTGGAGCAAAGCATTCCCAGTGTTAAAGGACTATAGATGCAAACCCAGGTTACTATACCCAGCAAAAATGTCGATTATAGTTCAAGGAGAGAGAAAACTCTTCCATGACATAAACAAGATGAAAGAATACAAGTCCGGAAAAGGAACCATTCAGAGAATACTTGAAGCAATTCAAAGGAGAGAAAAAAGTAGCAACCATCCCCAGGCACATAAAAAGAGAAATCAATAAAAGCATAACTGCAGAAGTAGGAACCTAAACCAAAACTGCAAATGGATAATAAGGTGAAAGGAAGCAACACAAACCTGTCAGTCATAACCTTAAATATTAATGGACTAAATTCCCCAATCAAAAGACATAGGTAGGGAGATTGGATTAGGAAACAGTACCCATCTATATGCTGTGTACAAGAAACTCATCTTCTTTCAAGGACAGGCACCACATTAAAGTGAAAGGATGGAAAAAAAAATATTCCAAGCAAATGGTACCAAAAAGAAAGCAGGTGTTGATATTTTAATATCAGACAAAATAGACTTCAAAGTAAAAGAACTCAAAAGAGACAAAGAAGGCCATTACATTTTTATCAAAGGAACAATTCACCAAGAACATTTCACAATTATGAATACATATGCACTAAACTCGGTGCACCAAACTTTATAAAGACAATTCTCCAAGACCACAAGGCACAGATTAACCCGAGTACAATCATAGTAGGGGACTTCAATACCCCACTGAACCATTTTGGACAGGTCAACCAGACAAAGAATAAAAAGAGAGACATCTGAACTGAAAGATATGATACACGAAATTGACCTCACAGACATCTACCAAATATTCCACCCTAATACCAGAGAATACACTTTCTACTCAGCACCCCATGGAACATTCTCCATAATTGACCGCATACTGGGACACAGAAGAAACCTCTACAAATACAAAGATATTGACATAATTTCATGCATTCTATCAGACCACAGTGCAATAAAGCTCAATACCAACAACAGGATAAGCCCTATTATCTACAAGAACACATGGAGACTAAACAACACACTCTTGAATAATGAGTGGGTCAAGGAAGAGATAAAGAAAGAAATAAAAGCATTCCTGGAACTGAATGACAATGATAATACAACACAACAAAATTTATGGGATACTTTAAAAGCATTCCTAAGAGGTAAGTTTATAGCCCTGGGTGCCTACATTAGAAAAACAGAAAGAGAGATGGCCTAGCGGTTAAGAGCACCGACCGCTCTTACAGAGGACAAGGGTTCGATCCCCAGCACCCACATGGCGGCTGAAAACCATCTGAAACTCCAATTCCAGGAGAACTCCAGTTCCAGGAGAATCCGAGACCCTCTTCTGACCTCTGCAGCATTGCATGACATGGGTGCACAAACCTGCATGCAGACAGTACATTCATACACATACAGAAATAAATAAAATTAAATAAAAATTTAAAAAAAAAAGAAAAAAAAGAAAAACAGGAAAAGCACAAGTGAATGATCTAATACTGCAATGAAAAGCACTTGAGAGCCAACAACAGATGAACCCTAAATGCAACAGACAGGAAAAAATAGCAAAAATAAAAGCAGAAATCAATGAAATAGAAACAGTGAAAACAACACACACAAAAATCAATGAATCCAAAAGTTGGTTCTTTGAAAGAATGAACAAGATAGACAGACCTCTAGCCCAGTTAACCAAAAGAAAGAAAGAACAACTCCAAGTCAATACAATCCATGATGAAAAGGGAAATATCACAACGGACAATGAAAAGATCCAGAAAATCATACGGGAATACTTCAAAAACCTATACTCTACTAAGTTTGTAAATCTAGAAGAAATGGATGAATATCTGAAATCCTGGGAATCACCAAAGCTCAACCAATAAGAGTTCTACAGCTTAAACAGACCCATAATATATGAAGAAATTGAAGATATAATAAGAAACCTCCCAACTAAAACATGCCCAGGCCTAGACGGTTCCATGGCAGAATTCTATTAAACATTTCAAAACAACTTACAACCATTATTACTCAAATTGTTTAAAAGGATACAAACAGGGAATTCTCCCAAATTCCTTCTATGAAGCCAGCATCACTCTACTACCAAAACCAGGCAAAGATACAACCAAAAAGGAGAACTATAGACCCATCTCCATAATGAACACAGATGCCAAAATTCTAAACAAGATACTGGCAAATCGCATACAGACCCACATCAAGAAGATCATCAATCATTACCAAGTTGGATTCATACCAGAGATGCAGGGATGGTTCAACATATGAAAATCAATAAATATCATTAAGCATATAAATGGACTGAAATACAAAAACCACACCATAATCTCAACTGATGCAGAAAAAGCCTTTGACAAAATCCAGCATTCCTTCATGCTTAATGTCCTAGAGGGAATTGGATTGGAGGGATCATTCCTCAATGTAATCAAAGCCATATACAGGAAACCCACAGTCAATATCATCCTAAATGGGGAAATGACAGAAACATTCCCTTTAAAGGTAGGAACTCAGCAAGGCTGTCCCCTGTCACCACTCCTCTTCAATATAGTGTTTGAAACACTTGCTAGGGCAATAAGGCAAGAAAAGTAAATTAAAGGAGTACTAACTGGAAAAGAGGAAGTCAAGCTATCCCTTTTTGCTGATGATATGATTGTTTAAGGGATGCTAAAAATGCCACCAGAAAACTCCTAGAAATGATTAAGAGCTTCAGTAAAGTGGCAGGATACAAAATTAACCTAGAAAAATCAGTATACCTTTTCTTTACACTGACATCATGCAACTGAAGAAGGAATTTAAGGAGACCTTCCCACTCACAATAGCCTCAAAAACAATAAAATACCTAGGAACAAACCTAACCAAGGACACCAAAGATCTCTACAACAAAAAATTTAAATCCTTGAAGAAAGAAATTGAAGAAGATATCAGAAGATGGAAAAACTTCCCATGCTCATGGATTGTGAAAATCAATATAGTAAAAATGTCATGTCCATTCTACCCAAACTCTTATATAGATTTAATGCAATCCCAATTAAAATACCCAAGAGTTTCATCACAGGCTTCGGGAAAAAAAAGTCCTTAATTTCATTTGGAAAAACAAAAGACCCCGAATAGCCAAAATAACCCTGAGTGAAAAGAGCAATACAGATTCAAACTATATTCCAGGGTTCTAGTCATAAAAACAGCTTGGTTCTGGCACAAAAACAGACCTGTTGACCAATGGAACAAAACTGAAGATCCAAACTTGAGCACATACAATTTGAGCCACTTCATATTTGACAAGGGGGCCAAGAAAACACAATGGAGGAAAGACAGCATTGTCAGCAAGTGGTGTCGGCAAAACTGGATCACCACTTGTAGAAGAATGAAATTACACCCTTACCTCTCGCCCTGTACAAAAGTGAACTCCAGATGGATCAAAGACCTCAATGTGAAACCCCAAACTATGAAGACTATAGAAGAAAAAGTTGGCAGCAGATTATAAGACATAGGCGGAGGAAAAATATTTCCTAAATCAGACAGCAGCTGTGCGAGAATTAAGGTGGACAATTGACAAATGGGTCCTCATTAAACTCAAGCTTCTGTACATCAGAAGAAACAATCAAGGAAATGAAGAGAAATCCCACAGAGTGGGAGGAAATCTTCACTGCAGATACGTCTGACAAAGCATTGATTTCCAGAATATATAAACTCAAAAAACAAAGAAGAAAGAAAACAAATGACCCACTCAATAGATTGAGCAAAGAGCCGAACATAGACTTCACAAGTAAGGAATTAGAGATGGCTGACAAAAATCTTAAGAATTGTTCAACATCATTAATTATTAAGGAAATGCAAATCAAAACCACTTTAAGATATCTTCTTACTCCAATAAGACTGGCTAGGATCAAGAAAACAAATATACCAAGTGCTGGAGAGGTTGTGGGTAAAGAGGAATACTCAACCACTGTTGGTGGGAATGTAAACTCGTACAGCCACTATGGAAAGCAGTGTGGAGAACCCTTGGAAGACTTGAAATGAACTTGCCACCTGACCCAGCCATACCACTCCTGGGTATGTACCCCCAAGACTCATCTTACCACAGAGATACATGCACAACCATGTTTATCGCAGCTCTCTTCACAATAGCAAGGAGCTAGAACCAACACAAGTGTCCCTCAACTGACGAGTAGATAGAGAAAATGTGGTACATCTACACAATGGAGTTCTATGCAGCAGTAAAGAAAGATGTCATCATGAACTTTGCAGGTAAATGGCTGGAGCTACAAGATATAATGCTGAGTGAAGTAACACAGTCCCAGAATAACAAACGATGAATGGTATCCCTCATCTGTGGATGCTAGCACCAATTACCTAATTGTATGCCAACTCAGCAATGTCAATGTGATCTGAAAACAACTGTGCTCTTATATTGTAAATCCCTTAAAATATAATAAAAAAAGAAAAAAAAACTGCACAGATGCAATTGGAAATGAGAAAGCCTTGTGTTTTCCTTAGCTCATTATTTTTAGAATTTGGTCTTTAGTGTGATTGCAGGAAATATTAAATACTTGTCATATTTATGCCACATTAAGCCATTATATGTTCCAAGTAACAGAAACATTTTTTACTTTTATGATTTCTTTACTTTCTGGCAAAATTTATTATTTTTCAACTAGATCCTCTTTTAATCCAATTTATCCCAAATTTCTTGAGGACTAAATAGAAAGAGCAAAAAATTATTAGCTCCAGAAATGCTATGTCCAGTGTCCTGGAATCTGATGTGCTGTGGTTCTCAGCACCATATCCTTACACAGCATAGACAACCTAGTCAAATGCTGTCTTGAAGGCTTTTCATAAGGAAGTTAATCTCATTAGAAGTTGGATTAAGCTCTCAGTGACCAATAATTAACACTACAACTTTGGCGACGATAGCTTTTTTTTTTTTTTCTTGGAGAACACATTGAAGGATTATCGGATGCCTTTGGAATATGTCTTATAACAATGGTATTGTGGGGTTTTACATATTTTTGTTACTATGGAAAACATATGAAGATAACCGAAGGACAAAGAGTACTCTGAAATTGTTCATGGATCATTGGCAGACAGGAATAAATCCCTCTTGTAATGAGCCATGTATTCATGTCACAGTCCCCACTGTTCCCTTAAATAACACAGAATCGAGATCAGTGGATTTTGCTGGACCACCTGAAGCCTAGGTAAGGGCTAGGTGCTTCAGCCAGGTGGATTTTTGGAAAATTGAATCATTGCTTTGTGTGGCTGTTGGGGCAGAGGTGGCCTGCTAGCTGCTACAAAATGTGGGACTGCCTGTTACCACTGTGGGACTCAAGCGTTCAGAGCTTAGATCAAGGGATTTTGCTGGACCATCTGAAGCACAGAGTACTAAGTGAGGCATTTGTTCCCTAACCCCTGCCCACTAGAATTGTGGAGGAAGTGTCCAAGTGGGACCACAATAGTGATCAAGCCCTACAAACAACCTAGAGAAACAGGCTGGCAGGAAGCAGAGTGAGCACAGTGCTCAGCAGGGTACCAATCAATTGAGTTGGTACCTATCTGGTTTTTGGAGAATCATCAGAACAGAAAGGGAAGAGTGAGTTAGATTTCCAATATATAATCAAAATTACAAGCCTGAAACCTAGACAAGTCAACACTCCATAAACAAGGAGAAAACAAGGAAGGCATCTGCAGGAAGCAAGCAAAATAAGCCTTCAACACAGTGAAGAGACATTTGAGATTTGCATCAGAATACAGACAAAAAGAAACCCACATGCCAAAAGAACAGCAAAAGAACAACAGGGGAAAAATGCAGAACAATTCCACACCAAGCTCTACCAACCCTATAGAAGATTCCTACAATGAGATCTCCCTACAGGTAACCCAGGACACAGATCTTAGAAGAACAATTGCAGACATATTCAAAGAAATAAAAGAATATAAAGAACAAGCTAGAGAACTAAGGAGAGAGAATGAGAAACTCAAGAAGGACCTAGAGGGAGAGAATGACAAACTCAGGAAGGAAGCAGAAACACTGAAAAGATCCCATGCAGAAATTGAAAAGGAAACTAACCAGCAGAGCAAGGAGCTACAGGAAGAGATTAAGAAGCTTTAGAAGGAAGGGGAAATTCTAAAGAAATCACAGGATAAAATGAAAAAGGAAATAGAACACTCATTCAATCAAAAGGAAAAATAGGATAAAGCCTCAGAAGTAGAATGGAGGAAGCAGAAAAAAGAATATCAGACCTGGAAGATTAACACAGAATAACTAAAAAGCTCACATAAAGATTATGAAAAATTTAAAAATACACAAAAGTGGAACAACCAGGGAATGTGGGACACTATGAAAAGATCAAACCTCTGTATCATAGAGATAGATGAAGGAAAAGCATCCCAAGAGAATGGTATTGATCAGATCTTTAACAGAAAAATAGAGGAAAATTTTCTGAAACTAAAAAAAGGAAAGCACATACAAATACAAGAAGCACATAGAATAGCAAATAGATAGGATCAAATACAAGAAGCACATAGACTACCAAATAGACAAGATCAGAAAAGAAACTCCCCATGCCATATCTTAGTTAAAATGCTAGATGTGCAAAACAAAGACAAAATTCTGAAAGCCACAAGAGAAAGACAACAAGTTACATATAAGGGGGAAACTCATCAGAATTACAAATGACTTTTCAGTGCAAAGTATGAAAGCAAGAAAAATATGGAGCAAAATATTCCCAGTGCTAAATGACTACAGCTGCCAAGGCAAGTTAGTATACCCAGAAAAAATGTTGATTACAGTTGAAGGAGAGAGAAAAATATTTGATAACATAAACAAGATGATAGAATACATGCCTGGAAAACCAACCCTCCAGAGAATACTTGAAGCAATTCAAAGGACAGAGGAGAGGAATAACTATCTCCAGGCACCAAGAAAGAGAAATTAATAAAAGCATAACTGTAAAAGTTGAAATCTAGACCAAAATGGAAGTGGATAATAAGGTGAAAGGAAGCAACACACATTTTCCAGTTATAACCTTAAACATTAATGGACTAAACTCCCCAATCAAAAGACACAGACTGGGAGATTGTATTAGGAAACAGGACCCATCTATGTGCTATCTACAAGAATCCCATCTCACTCTCAAATATAAAGACCAACTTAAGATGAAAGGATGGAAAAATCATTCCATCCAAGCAAATGCTACCAGAAAGAAAGCAGGAGCTGCTATTTTAATATCAGAAAAAATAGACTTCAAAGTAAAAGAAAGCAGAAGAAAGAGGGCCATTACAATCATGAATATATATGCACTAAACTCTTGTGCACCAAAATTTATAAAGACAATTGTCCAGTACCTCAAGGCACAGATTAACCCCAGTACACCCATAGTAGGGGACTTCAATACCCCACTGAGCTCTTTGGACAGGTCAACCAGACAATGAATAAACAGAGAGAAATCTGAACTCAACGATATGATACACCAAATGGACCTCATAGACATCTACCAAATATTCCTCCCCAAAACCAGAGAATACACTCTACTCAGCACCCCATGGAACATTCTACAAAATCGACCACATACAGGGACATAGGGAAAAACCTCAACAAATACAAAAAAAGATTAAAATAATTTCATGCATTTTATCAAACCACAGCCCAAAAAAGCTCAACATCAACACCAGGATAAGCCTTACTATCTACAAGAACACATGGAGACCAAGCAACACACTCCTGAATAATAAGTGGGTTGAGGAAAAAATAAAGAAAGAAATAAAAGCATTCCTGGAACTAAATGACAATGACAACACAACACAACAAAACTTATGGGATCTTTTAAAAGCAGTCCTAAGAGGGAAGCTTATAGGCCTGAGTGCCTACATGAAAAATAATAAAAAACAAACATAAGGAGCCCAATTAAACAATCTAACACTGCACCTAAAAGCACTTGAGAGACAACAACAAATGAACCTTAAACGTAACAGACAGGAAGAAATAAAAAAAATCAGAGCAGAAATCAATGAAATAGAAACAAAGAAATCAATACAAAAAGTCAATGAATCCAAAAGTTGGTTCTTTGAAAGAATAAACAAGATAAACAGACATGGAGCCCAGTTAACATAAAGAAAGAAAGAGCGACTCCAAATCAATAGAATACATGATAAAAGGGGAAATATCACAACAGACAGTGAAAAGATCCAGACAATCATAAGGGAATATTTCAAAAACCTATACTCTGCTAAGTTTGAAAACCTAAGAGAAATGGATGAATGTCTGAAATCCTGGGAATCAACAAAGCTTAACCAAGAAGAGATTGACAGCTTAAACAGACCCATAATATATGAAGACATTGAAAATGTAATAAATCTCCCAACTAAAAAAAGCCCAGGCCCAGAAGGTTTCATGGCAGAATTCTATAAAATATTTCAAAAAGACTTACAACCATTATTACTCAAACTACTCAGAAGGATAAAAGCAGAGGGAAATCTCCCAAATTCCTTCTATGAAGCCAGCCTTTGGTTGTATCTTTGCCAAAACCAGGCAAAGATACAACCAAAGAAGAGAACTATAGATCCATCTCATTAATGAACACAGATGCAAAAATTCTCAACAAAATACTTGCAAACCGCATGCAGACCCACATCAAAAAGATCATCCATCATGACCAAGTTAGATTCATACCAGAGATGCAGGGATTGTTCAACATACAAAAATCAATAAATATAAAAAAACACATAAATGGACTGAAAGACAAAAACCACAAGATCATCTCAATTGACACAGAAAAAGCCTTCAACAAAAATCCAGCATCGCTTCATGCCTAGAGTTCTAGAAAGAATTGGATTGGAGGGATCATTCCTCAATCTAATCAAAGCCATATACAAGAAACCCACAGCCAACATCATCCTTAATGGAGTTAAGTCAGAAGCTTTCCCCTTAAAGGTAGGAACTTGGCAAGGCTGCCCCTGTTGCCACTCCTCTTCAACATAGTGCTTGAAACACTTCCTAGGGCAAAAGGCAAGAAAAGGAAATTAAAGGAGTACTAACTGGAAAAGAAGAAGTCAATCTATCCCTTTTTGCAGATGATTTAATAGTTTACCTAAGGGATGCTAAAAAAAATGCACCAGAAAACTCTTAGAAACGTCTGAGAGTTTCAGCAAAATGGTGGGATACAAAATTAACCTAGAAAAATCATTACCCTTTATTTACACCAACAACAAGCAACTGATAAAAGGAATACAAGGAGAACTTCCCACTCCCAATAGCATTAAAAATAATAAAATACCTAGGAATAAACCTAACCAAAGACACCAAAGATCTCAAATATTTTGAATCTCTGAAGAAGGAAATTGAAGAAGACATCAGAAGATGGAAAGACCTCCCATGTTCATGGATTGGAAAAACTAATATGGTAAAAATGTCCATTCTACCCTAATTAATATACAGATTCAACGCAATACCAATTAAAATCCCCAAGAGTTTCTTCACAGGCTTGGAAAAAAATCCTTATTCATATGGAAAAAGACCCTGAATAGCCAAAGCAACCCTGAGCAAAAAGAGCAGTACAGGGGGGATCTCTATACCAGACTTCAAACTATACTATAGGGCTGTAGTCATAAAGACAGCTTGGTACTTGCACAAAAACAGACCTGTAGACAAATGAAATAAAACTGAAGATCCAAACGAGCACATACAATTTCAGCCACCTCATATTTGACAATGGCACAAGAAGACACAATGGAGGAAAAACAGTATCTTCAGCAAATGGTGTTGGCAAAACTGGATCACCACTTTTAGAAGAATAAAGTTAAACCCCTACTTCTTGCCCTGTACAAAAATTAACTCCAAATGGATCATAGACTTCAATGTGAAACCCAAAACTCTGAAGGTGATAGAAGAAAAAGTTGGCAGCCACCTAAAAGACAGGTGTAGGAAAAGATTTTCTAAATCAGACAGTAGCTGCACAGGAAATAAGGTCGAAAATTGACAAATGGGACCTCATTAAACTCAAAAGCTTCTGTACAGTGAAAGAAACAATCAAGGAAGTGAAGAGAAAACACAGAGTGGGAGGAAGCCTTCACTGCAGATATGTCTGACAAAGCATTAATTTCCAGAATATATAAACTACTCAAAAAACAAAGAAGAAATAAAACAAATGACTCACTCAAAAGATGGAATAAAGAGCTGAACTTCACAAGTGAGGAATTAGAAATGCCTGATAAACATCTTAAAAAGTGTTCAACATCTCTCATAATTAAGGAAATGCAAATTTAAACAACTTTAAGATATATCACTCAAATAAGACTGGCTAAGATCAAGAAAACAAATGATACAAAATTCTGGAGAGGTTGTGGGGAAAGGGGAACACTCATCCACTGCTAGTGGAATGTAAACTCATACAATCACTATGGAAAGCAGTGTGGAGAACCCTTAAGAGACTCAAAATGAGCTTGCCACCTGACCCAGTCATACCACTCATGAGCATATACCCACAAGACTAATCCTACCACAGAGATACATGCACAGTCATGTTTATTGCACATCTCTTCACAATATCAAAGAGCTGGAACCAATCCAAGTGCCCCTCAACTGAAGAGTGGATAGAGAAATGTCATACATTTACACAATGGAGTTCTATGCAGCCGTAAAGAAAGATGACATCATGGGCTGGAGAGATACCTAGTGGTTAAGAGCACCAACTGCTCTTGCAGAGGACCCGGGTTCGATCCCCAGCACCCACATGGCGGCTGAGAACCATCTGTAACTCCAATTCCAGGAGAACTCCAGTTCCAGGGGAATCCGAGACCCTCTTCTGACCTTCGCGGCATTGCATGACATGGGTGCACACACCTACATGCAGACAGTACACTCATACACATAAAAAAATAAATTTAAAAAAATTAAAAAAAAGAAAGACGACATCATGAACTTTACAGGTAAATGGATGGAACTAGAAGATATTATGTTGAGTGAAGTATCACAGTCCCAGAAAAACAATGAGGTATCCCTCATCTGTGGACACTAGCACCAAGTACCTAGTTAGTTGTAAGGCAAACTAAGCAATGTTAATGTTATGTTCCTCGTGATCTGAAAACAAGTGTGCTCTTTTATTGTGAATCCCTTAATAGGTTCTAGAATTAAGCTATCATTTATTTTCAGACTTAGTTGGTATATGGGTGTAGAGTATGTATGCACAAAATCAAAAGAATGAGAGAAAAAAAACTAGTTTGTCATGACATTGTAACCACAGTATCTATCTTATGAGAATGTTTCTTAATATTTCTTTTTAAATTTTTTTAAATTTTTTATGTGTATGAGTGTACTGTCTACTTATAGGTTGGTGCACCCATGTCGTGCAATGCTTCAGAGGTTAGAAGTGGGCATCGGATTCTCCTGGAACTGGAGTTAAAGATGGTTCTTAGCCACCATGTGGGTGCTGGGGATCGAACCTGGGTCCTCTGCAACAGCAGTCAGCACTCTTAACCACTGAGACATCTCTCCAGCTCCCTTAATATTTCTTATACAAGGCTGGTTGAGCTTTTGTTCAAGGCTTTTCTAAAATATTATACAGTAGTTAAAAGTATCAGGCTGGTGTAACTTAGCCTTTCTGGATGCTTAACAACCACACTTACGGCCCATATCAATTTGTCCATGGGTCTTAAGGGATAACTTTGTTCCTTGCCATCAGAGGTCAACTAAGTCCCAGGGAACTATGCATTGGGGCGTCTCTTGAAATGTCCTGCAAATGTGAGTCACCAGTCTTCCTGTGCAGGGAGGTCTTGGAGATCCACTTTATAGACTTAAACCAGTCTAAAAAGAGGTAAAGTCGGCTCATGCTTCAAAAAGGGAAGGCTGGTCTGGCAGGACATGACTTTGTCCTCTAGTGAATGGAACTGGTAAATGAAAAGCCAAAAGGAGCCAGAAGCTCCCTCTGCCCTGCCTCAAAAAACAAAAACAAAACCCTGAGGATCAGATCCTCAACTGACCTTGAGAAAACAAAAACCTTGGTTAATCTGGGCTAACAGTGTGCCCTTAAGCATCCAAAAGGAAAGTATAACCAGAAATAGTTAGTAAGGCCTGAGAAATTGTACTTCAGGTATAAAACTTGAGATCTTAATAAAAACACAAAAAAGAGCATAGTTGAGATAGTACTGGGGTTTCAGCCTCGTCAGAGTATAGACTGCCATTGTTGGACTACTCAGGCTGTATCACAGAGACCATTACAGGAAGATCAAGACAGGATGTGGTGCTTACTGTACCTCATTTGGTGACCATGGGAAGGGAAAACCCCAGTGTGGAACACAAGGGCAGGACTGATGGTTGTTTGGGCTTGGCAAGGAAGAGCCTTCAAACATGACATCTTTTAACCTAATAAGAACAAAAAAAGAAAAAAAAGAAATCATAAGGTGAAGATGCTAAAAGATGTATGTGGCATGCATATATGCAATATTTTGGAGTCATGCAGATTGGAAGGAACAACAACAATAAAACAAAAAACTGGGTCAAAGAACTGCCTGAAATGGTGAGCTTCTGCTCAAAACAGTAAACTTCTGCATCAAAAATTTTAAAAGAGACTAAGAAAAGGATGAAAAACATGTTTGGCAGAATGCATGAGTTCTGGTAGGGTGGGGTTGGGGCAAGGAATGGGGGTTTTGTCTAGACTTGATTGGAAATTTTGTTTGAAAATCACAAAGCAATAAAAATTGGCTTTAAAAAAGAAAAGAAAATATGAAAAAGTTCTTTAAAAAAAAAACCACAGAATCATAGAGTTCCAAATGGCCCATCATATTGACATGTCTATCTTCTGCCTGTGTCGATCATAAAAATGTGTATTTGCACATTGTGAGTTCATGTGACAGTAAACAGTAGCCTTGCTTATGAGGAGGAAAGGCCTTCAGAGAAAGAAAGTTTGTAGCACTACAAAGAAATTTTGTAGCACTTTATTCTGAATTCTGCTCAACACACACATACACACACACACACACACACACACATACACACACCCTACATTCAAAGTCAACTGAGTTTCATCTTCATATAAGCATAGGGATTTCAAATAAAGCATATATAATCTGACTTCAAAGGACTCACAGCAAAAAAAATAGCATAATGTCAAAATATACACATAAAAAGCAGGGGATATAATTTTAAGATCTTGAGGAAAATAAAAAATAAATTCTACATCAAGTTGTACTGATTTTTTAACCACTTTCTCCCTTGATAATTGAGGTTCTTTTGTGTGAAACTGATGTTTATCAATAAAAATTTTATTCTATAATATTATAAGGAAATATATTTATCAACTGTTTAGAAATTTATGTTTAATAAGAATTTGGGGTATCTTATTTATAGGAAGTATCAAATTAAAATTTTTATTTTGGTCTTTTTGAGACACAGTCCCTTGTAGCCCCAGATGGCTTAGAACTCACTGTGTAGACCAGGCTGTCCTCTACAGTACAGAGATCCAAGTGCCACCTGCTTCTGCCTCTCATGTGTTGGGCCTAAAAGCATGCACCACTATCCCCAATTTCAAATTGACTTTTTTTTTTTTTTGGTCTTTTTGAGACAGGGTCTCCCTGTAGTCCCAGATGTCCTGGAACTCACTCTGTAGACCAGGCTGGCCTTGAACTCACAAAGATCTGCAAATTGACTTTTAAATACATTCTTTTTATATTTTATAGGAAAGATAACTACATCATACAATATTTAGCCATACTGTTATTAAATGTAGTGTGCTGTAAGCTGAAAAATTTGTATTTTCCTTGAGGCAGGAAGCCATGGGCCCATAGCTCAGAAATAGTACATAGGAATGTATGGAAAGCGTCCAAGAAAACACTTATAAGAGGAACCATTTCATTAGACTTCCAGGGCAATATTAAGGGATGCAGAGAGAGTTTGACTCGTAAGATTGTTTGATGCTTTATTGTGAAAATTAGAGTTCAGTCCCCAGCAACCATATCAGCAGCTCACAAAATTCTGTAACCCCAACTCCAGGGAATCAGACATCCTCTTCTGGCCTCTGTGGAAACATGTATAAATACATGTGTACAAAATCTCACACACACATAATTCTTTTAAATAAAGGATGTGAATATACTGCTTATGACAGCGGATGTACTAATTATACTCTTTTCTCCACATCTTAAAAAGAAGAGTAATAGGAATAGATAATCCTTGATGCTTATAATTAGCAAAGAAAAGATTCACAGAATGAACTCTAAGAATGGGAGAAAATATTTATAAGTTGTTCATCTGAGAAGGGGTTAGTAGCTAGAATATATACAAAGCATAAAAATCTCAGTAGAAAAAATTAACACAATTAAAAACAGGAAATAAACATTTCCCAAAGGAGAAATACAAATAACTAATAAAAAATGGATGGGATTACCAACCATCAGAGAAATGTGCATCAAAACACAATGAATTGTCACCTGCCTCTGGTAAGGAAGGTTATTGCACTGAAGAAAAAAATAGCAGGTGCGTGCAAGGATATAGACAAAGGGGGGGTTTTCTTGACTGCTAATTCAAGTGGGAGGGCTCAGTCTATAGTGGGAAGAGGGAAAGAACTGCATAGGAAAGGTAACTGAGCAGCATTACTCCTCCATGGTCTCTGCCTGTGTTCCTGTCTCCAGGCTCTTGCCTTGATCTACTGATCTATCTACTGTACTTGGCTTCTCGTGGTAATGGACCATAGCCAGTAAACTAAATTCCACAAGTTACATTTGATCATTGGGTTTATCACAGCAATAGGGATACAAACAAGGGCAGTCAGGATTTTGGTTTCCTGTATTTACTTAGTTGGTAACCCTGGTTAGGATATGTATTTCACGTGTTCAATACATATTATTACTGGGCTGTGCAGAATGCCTATGCTAGAACACCCAACCATGATGTTCTTCTTCCACACAGTCGTTTCACTTTGTCTCTATAAACTTTCACCTTCCAAAAGCACATTTTAAGTATGCATGTTCAAGTTAATAAGCTTTTTTGATTTTTGGGTAGTTTTATATTACATAAACTCTTAAAGTTAATAAATAACATTAACTAACAGATAGAAATAGAGGATATCTCTATATCACAGAAATGTATATATATATATATATATATATATATATATATATATATATCATTGAGATTTGTTATTCCCCAACTAGTCAAGGTATTTCTTTCCTCATAAAATGACTACAAAGAAAATTCTACACTGGCTTCAAATCTGTACCTGCATACAAACTTTTAGAGGAATTATTATTGTAATACTTCTGTCATTATTTTGGCTTGAGAAATGTTAAGTCTGCAATTTCAGTATATTATATCTGAAAAGACAGGGCCAGAATTTGTACCCACATCAATCATATGTGAGTATGGATACACTGGGAACTGAACTCTAGTTTTCACGATAAAGCATAATACAAATTATCAATTTGGCAGGATCTAGAAGTATGGAAAAACCAAGATTCTGGGTATGTCTATATGAGATTATATAGAATAGATTAATATGAGGAAGGAAGACCCATTCTCACTGAGGGCAGCATCTTCCCATGGCCAGAGGTCCCAGATGGAATTAGAAAGGAGAAAGCCAGTACAGTATATTCATCCATTGCTCGCCCTTCCAGATGTCAGCATTTTATATTTAACATGGATTCAAATCATTCCCCTCATATCTCCAGTCTCAAAGTCTCATATTCCCTTCATTCACCATCCTCCCCATAGCATTCACAGTAGAGATCTTTATAAATTCAATATAAAAGACACATGACAATCTCCAGATTAGCCACTGCCTTGGGCTCTGGAACAGTTAATTCTATGAATTTCACTAGTGTCTATTTGGAGAGATCTGCATATCACTTCCAGAGAGTATTAACTCATCCATGGACTGGGAGCCCACGTTTAATCAAAAGAGAAAAACAGAAAGCTTGATGTGCAATAATATCCATCTCTGTTTCTTGCTCAATCTGGATCTGAGCAAGTATGCGCACACTGCTTTGTCAGAAGCTTGGTCAGAGCTACAAGAAAAGTCACTAATATGGGTGCTGGAACGACACAGAACTTTTACTACTGTTTCTTAGTAGTTTTGTATATTCAAGGAAATGCTGAATTTTTCCTCTTCTGAAGAACAAAGAAATATATCTGTTCCAGCCATCATTTTAGGACTGTGATAACAACCAGCAACATGATGAAGACAATGTGGAAACTACAAGACAAAGAAGCAAAAAGGCTGGTCCATAGACAACCTTGACCATGAAATCACAGCCAGAATGGAGCTGACGTTATTCTGTTTGTTCCAAATAATGTTTAAATGACTTTGATGCTAAGATGAAATGAAAAGTACTTTAATGTTATTTTTGTATGCTGTGAACTCTGCACTGTTTCACTACATTGTTCTTAGTTCCCGCTTCCTTATCTGTTCCCTGGTGTGTACACAGGCCATACCATATTCACCAGTTCCTCCCCCCTGGTATCACTGTCTGCTTCAGCTGGGCTTCTTGCTGTGACACTTCTTTTTCATTTGTATCCAGACTCTGACTCCTCAGGACTTCTTTGGAGATTGATTCGTTTTTTGCACATTTATATTTAATGTGTATTAGTGTTTTCCTGCATGTATATATGAATGTGTAATGTGTGAGTGCTGTGCCTGTGGAGGTCAGAAAAGTGTGATGAATTTCCTGAGACTGGAGTTACAGATGATTGTGAGCTGTCAAGTTGTCGATGCTAGGAACTGAACTTGGTCCTCAGCAGAAATAGCAAGCATTCATAACTGATGAGTGTTCTCTCTAGTCATATAGTCTTGATTCTTAAGCTTGATATAACTACCTCTAAGCTGAATGTAGCAATTCACTGTCAGTATGGCAATTGCATGAAGCTGCCAATTTAGCTTTAAACTATTCCAGTCATTTCTGGTTAAACTTTTAAAGCTTGAATGGCAGATCAGTTCTACATAAGAGGATGGTTACTAACTTAGCTAACTTAGTCGCAGTTCTTTGAACATTTTTGCTCTACTGTTACTATTACTATCTCTTAAATAATATACATATATATTTATATTATTTATTTACATATCTATGTATATTATTTAAGAGCTAGGTTTGGCCAAAGTGAGCAAAGAGAAATAGTAGATGCATATTGTAAACAATGGTAGTAAGAATCACTTAATTATGATTTGTTTTTCTGAACAAGCAAAATACTCAAGTTTGAAATATTGGTTTTAGGAAAGTTGCATCTAGTAACTATGTTTTTTTATCCTGGATATGTCCAGTTTTAAGTCTCATCCTCTTGGCCATCTGTCCTACTAATACATCCTTTCATTTCTAAATAGTGTGCTTTATCTTTTCAGAAGATCAATACATTCCTGTAATGCTTTTTGGTATTATAAATTCTTAATTTATCCTTTCATTGTGGAATATTTTCTTGTTGGTTTATTACAATTAATAATTGAGTTTAAAAAGACCTCCTTTTGAGTCTTACATTAAAAATACACTACAGTTAAAAACATAATGAAATAAACATTAAAATGGAATAAAATATTTAAAAGCTTGGCAAACTGGCATCAATAAACCAATGGGCAGAAACTTATCTCATGCTGGCTGCTGGGAAAGAAGAAACTTGTAATCACATCTGGTGGTGCCTTACTTCGAGGGCAGTTGCTTCTGTTTAAACATCTCCTGCTCTGTGTATTGTATTTTCTTGACTTTTATTGATTGTTCTGTCATTCTGAAGGATGAATGGGGAAAATTTGTGAAGACGTTTCAACATCTGAATGGAGATCTGTCTCCTCAAACAAAATAACATTAGTAAATGTACTTAACAATCTTTTAATAGCTGAATTAGATGACTCTATGTCTGGTTTGATTTGACTAGATCTAATTTATGTGATGCCTTCAGCATAATTAATCAGATAATGCACTTTAGGAAATACCATTACTTGATGTTGAGGATAGTGTTAAGGGGCCATGGGGTTAGTACTTTGAGTCTGCTTGACATTCAAATGGCCATGTAGCTTTATGTTTTAAGGTAAATGATACTCCATAAGACAATAATCAAGAAGATAAAAAATTAAATAAATACCCCTAGATAAGAAACAATAGCATTTTTGTTGTGACTAAAAATAATTGATGTAATATTTTTGTAATGGGAAATTACAATTAGAGATACACCTCCGAGCTTTAAAGATGCCTGCTTGCAATTTTGTCTGATGAAAAATATCAGGACGACAGATCCTTTCGAATGTTCACTTAAATCTGCTTAGATGCTTTGGTCACTTCGGTCACTGCAGCAACTTTTTAGTCTCCTGTGCTTGTCCTTACTCTTGGCCGTGTGGACACCAGCATCACTGCCATCTTTACTCTCCAAGATGAACCTTTAAAAATTAGGCTTTCTGGCCGGGCGTGGTGGCATACGCCTTTAATCCTAGCACTTGGGAGGCAGAGGCAGGGATCTTTGTGAGTTCAAGGCCAGCCTGGTCTACAGAGCGAGTTCCAGGACAGCTGGGGCTACAGGGAGACCCTGTCTCGAAAAGACCAAAAAAAAAATAATAATTAGGCTTTCTGACCAAATTAAAAAAGACAAGCCTGGCGTGGTGGCTCATTCCTTTAATGCTAGCACTTGAGAAGCAGAGGCAGGTGGATCTTTGTGAGTTTAAGGCCAGCCTGGTCTACAGAGTGAGTTCCAGGACAGCTGGGGCTACAGGGAGACCCTGTCTCAAAAAGATCCACAAAAAATAAATTAGTCTTTCTGGTAATAACTTCTGCATTATATGAATTTTAATTATTTAATTTTAGACTTTATTTTAATTACCTATGCCTTATGTGACTTTTGACATTGAAAATATATATAAGACAAAGCAAAAATGCACCCATTATTAAGTTTTTCAGTTAAAATGTATTTTTCTGTTCATTTGATTTTTTTTAAAAGATTACTTCACTTGAAGTATAAAATTTAGTCAAACCATCTTTGAAGTTAAACAAGATACAATCAGTGTAGTCAGAGTTAAAATTACAGTAGGGTTTTATTGGTGCTGATGACATAATTAATAAATCTATAATTTTCTCTCTCCTGTCAGTATAATAAAATATATAAGTAATTTAATGTACTTTGAAACATTTTTCTATGTAAATTAACTTTTGATGTTACAAAACAACTTTTTGAAATATTATAAAATCCAGGCATATTGTGACATATTTGCTGATCGTCAGAAATATGTCGGGTGAACTTTGTCTGATATTTAAATATGAGTGTTACAACCGTGTTGTAAATGTGTCCTCCCATAAAATCAAAACACGTTTATTTAGTATAAAAACAGAAAAAAATGAAACCCATTAAAGAAAGCTAAACAAATAGACAAATAAAAATAAATGGATTAATTGAAAATTTAGAAAAACAACTCCTTTTACTGTGCCTGACAGAAGTGAATACAAGCAGCGGAAGGCAAGTATGTGATAGGTTCCTGGGCTAGAGAGGTGTTTTCTAGGCTGCATCTCTGCAGGCTGTTCTGTGTTGTTTTAAACTTTGGTGACTTTTGTATTACATGACATGTGAAGATTTTTAGATGTCATCTCTTTCAAGAATGTTTTTATTTGTCCATATTTTTTATTGATTTGTTACATGATTTAGATTTGTTCTTTCTTGTTCTCAATCTCTCCTTCCTTGCTTGCTTCCTTCCTTTCTTCCTCCTTTCCTTCCTTTCTTCCTCTCTTCCTTCCCTGCTTCCTTCTTTCCTTCCTCCTCTTCCTTCTGTCTCCTTCTTCCTTCTTTCCCTTGTACCATCCTTTCGTTCTTTGCTCTTTCTTATATTTTCTATAATATTCATACATGTAGATAATGTGTTTGGATCCAATCCATTCCGTTATTGGTAGAGGGCAAATCATTTTTCTGCAGGGATCCCGGACCTGTGAGACTACCCGGGCTCCATGAGATGGTCCTAAAACTACCCACATACAAGCAACACTAGGTGGACTCAGTGGCTTTTATATGGAGAGAGAATTTTTTATTTTTATTTTATTTATTTATTTATGTGTGCGAATGTATTGTCAGCATGGAGGTTTGTGTACTCGTGACGTGCAATGCCGCGGAGGTCAGAAGAGGGCGTCGGATTCCCCTGGAACTGGAGTTCTCCTGGAATTGGAGTTACAGACGGTTCTCAGCCGCCATGTGGGTGCTGGGGATCGAACCCGGGTCTTCTGCAAGAGCGGTCGGCGCTCTTAACCACTAGGCTAAAGACAGAGAGAGAGAGAGAGAATGTGAAGTTGGGAGGAAATATGGGGTGAATTCTTAATGAAACAAGTTTTCTGCATTGTTATTCCCAAAATGTAATCCATATTAATTTTTTATTTTTTATTATTTTTATTTTTAATTGACATTTTGCATATTTCATACATCATTACTCAGTTCAATTTAGACACATTCCCCTTTCCATACCCCCCACCCTGCCCCTGTTCATGCATTCTGCCATACATATCTTGTGTTTTTCTCTCAGTCTTTTTTGGAACATTTTCCCCTTTAATTGTATATTACTTCAAAATATGCATACATATACTCCACCAATATACCAATATTACAAAATCTGAACATAAGTGGTAGGTTAATTCTCAAGCCCATTAAGGGATTCACCTTTTAACCATACTGATACTTTCAAATATAAAAGAAATATAACAAAGACAATGCTCAGTTTGCCTTGCAATTAGGGATTTTGTGCTAGCATCCACAAATGAGGGATACGGTTTGTTCTTTGTTTTTCTGGGACTGTTACTTCCCTTAGCATAATGTCTTCTCGTTCCATCCATTTACTTGTAAAGTTCATGATGTCATCTTTCTTTACTGCTGCATAGAACTCCATTGTGTAGATGTACCACATTTTCTGTACCTACTCTTTGGGTGAGGGACATTTGTTTTGCTTTCAGCTTTTTTTTTTTTTATTGTGAAGAAAGTGGCAATAAACATAGATGTGCATGTGTCTTTGCCATAGGATGAGTCTTGTGGGTATATACCCAGGAGTGGTATGGCTGAGTCAGGTGGCAGGCTCATTTTTAGTCTTTTAAGGGTTCTCCATGCTGCTTTCCAGGAGTTTCATGAGTTTGCATTCTCACCAGCAGTGGATGAGTGTTCACCTCTCCTCAACTTCTCCAGCATTTGGTGTCATTTGTTTTCTTAATCTTGGCCCTTGTTTCTGGGGTAAGGTGAAATCTTAAGCTGGTTTTAATTTGCATCTCCTTAATTTTTAGTGACGTTAAACACTTTCTGAGATGTTTCTCAGCAATCTTCACTTCTTCATTTGTGAATTCTCAAGTCAGCTCTTTACTCCATCTTTTGATAGTGTCATTTTTTTTTCTTGATCCTTTGGTTTTTGAGTAAATTATATATTCTGGATGTTAATGCTCTATCTGATGTATCACTGATGAAGATTTCCTCCCACTCTGTGGATTTTCTCATCACTTCATTGATTGTTTCTTTTGCTGTACAGAAGCTTTTGAGTTCAGTGATGTCCTATTTGTCTATTGTTGACCTTGTTTCCAAAAGTGGCCGTCTGATTTAGAAAGTCTTTTTCCTACACCTAAGTTTTGTAGTTTACTACCAACATTTTCTTCTATTATTTTCAGAGTTTCTGGTTTCACATTGAGGTCTTTGATACATTTGGCGTTGATTTTTGTGCATGGTGAAAGGTAGGAGTTCAGCTTCATCTTTCTACAAGTGGTGATCCAGTTTTGCCAGCACCATGTGCTGAAAATGCTGTCTTTCCTCTATTGGTCTTCTTGGCCCCTTTGTCATACGAGGTGGCTGAAACTGTATGTGCTAAGGTTTGAATCTTCAGTGTTGTTCCATTGATCTACTTGTCTGTTTTTGTGCCAGTACCAGGCTGGGTTTTATACAATAGCCCTGTAATATAATTTGAAGTCAAGTGTGGTTATCCCCCCTGTGTTTCTCTTTGCTCAGCACTGCTTTGGCTATCCAAGGTCTTTTGTTTTTCCATATGAATTTAAGGATTTTTTTCTAAGTCTCAGGAGAAACTCATAAGGAGTTTGATTGGGATTGCATTCAATCTGTATATTAGTTTGGGTAGGATGGAAAGTTTTACTACATTAATTTTTCTAATTCATGAGCATGAAAGGTCTTTCCATCTTCTGGTATCTTCTCCAATCTCCTTTTTTCAGATATTTAAATTTTTCATTGTAGAGATCTTTGGTGTTTTTGGTTAGGTTTGTTCTGAGGTATTTTATTATTTTGTTGAGGCTATTATGAATGGGATAGTCTCTTTGTATTCCTTCTCCATTTGTTTTTTGTTGGTGTAAAGAAAGGCTTCTGATTTTTCTTTTTCTATTTAGTCGTTTCGAGACAGGGTCTCCCTGTAGCTCCAGCTGTCCTGGAACTCACCTTGTAGACCAGGCTGGCCTTGAACTCACAAAGATCTGCCTGTCTCTGCCTCCCAAGTGCTAGGATTAAAGGCGTGTGCCACCATGTCCTGTGGCTTCTGATTTTTCTAGGTTAATTTTGTATCCAGGTACTTTACTGAAACTCTTGATTGTTTCTAGGAGTTTCTTGGTCGAGGTTTGTTTGTTTGTTTGTTTTTGTTTTATTTTATTTTATTTATTTTTTATGTGTATGAATGTACTGTCTGCATGTAGTTTTGCGTACCCTTGTCGTGCAATGCTGTGGAGATCAGAAGAGGGTGTCGAATTCCCCTGGAACTGGAGTTAAAGAAGGGTCTCAGCCATCATGTGGGTGGTGGGAATCATGCCTGGGCCCTCTGTAAGAGCAGTTGGTGCTCTTGTCCTCATAACTGCTAGGCCCTCTCTCCAGCCCTCTTGCTGTAGTTTTATGCTTCCCTTTGGAACAATATCATATTAATATCATATCAATATCATATCAATATCACATCATCTGCAAAAAGGGATAGTTCGACTTCCTCCTTTTCTTTTTTCTTTTTTTCGTCTTAGATATCTTTTTAATTTTGAAATTTATGATCTATAAATATAAGTGATTTTTCTTTTTCATCAGTTTTGTATTGATGTTTTAATGTATTTCATACTTCATTTTTCATTTATGTTCAGGCATATTCCCCTATCCGTTCCCCCCACCCCACCCCACCCCATCCCAGATCATGTTCTCTCTCATAACTGTCCTGCATCTTTCTCTCAGTCTTTTTTTATGCTTAGGAATTCACATTTTCCTCTGTTAATTTCACATTATTCTAAAATATGGATACATACTCTCCACCCATATACAGTAATTACAGAGTCTGAAAATAATTGCTGGGTGGATTCTAGAGCCCACTGAGGGATTCACATTATGACAACATAACTGCTTTCAGATAAACCAAAAATATAACCATACTGTTGTTCGGCTTACCTTTCATCAGGGGGATTTGGCGTTAGCATCCACAAATGAGGGAAACCATTCTCCATTTGTCTTTCTGGGACTGTGTCACCTAACTCAGCATAATGGCTTCGAGCTCCATCCATTTACCTGCAAAGTTCATAATGCCATCCTTCTTTACCACTGAATAGTAATCCATTGTGTAGATGTACCTCATTTTTGTCATCCACTCATCTGTTGAGGGGCATATGGGTTGGTTCCAGCTCTTTGCTATTGTGAAGAGAGCTGCAATAAACATGGATGTGCATATATCTTTGTGGTAGGATGAGTCTTTGGGGTATATACCCAGGAGTGGTATGATTGGGCCAGATGGTAAGCTCATTCTGAGTCTTTTAAGGGTTCTCCACACTGCTTTCCATAGTGGTTGTACCAGTTTACATTCCCACCAGCAGTGGATTAGTGTTCCCCTTTCCCCACAACCCCTCCAGCATCTCTTGTCTTTTGTTTGCTTCATCTTAGCTAGCCATTCTGGAGTGAGATGATATCTGAGATTGGTTTTATTTGGCATTTCCTTAATTATTAATGATGATGAACACTTTTTAAGATGTTTCTCAGCCATCCTCACTGGTGAAGACTGTTCAGCTTTTTACTCCATCTTTTGAGTAGGTCATTTGTCTTCTTCTTTGTTTTTTGAGTAGTTTATATATTCTTGATGTTAATGCTCTGTCAGATGTGTCACTGGTAAAGATTTCTTCCCACTCTGTGGATTTTCTCTTCACCTCCTTGATGGTTTCTTTCACTGTACAGAAGCATTTGAGTTTTATGAGGTCCCACTTGTCAATCATTGACCTTACTTCCCATGCGGCTGCTGTCTGGTTTAGAAAGTCTCCTCCTACCCCTATGTCTTGTAGGTTGTTGCTAAATTTTCTTTTATCACCTTCAGGGTTTCAGGCTTCACGTTGAGATCTTTGATCCACTTGAAGTTGATTTTTGTACAGAGTGAGAGGTAGGGGTTTAATTTTATTCTACAAATGGTGATCCAGTTTTTCCAACACCATTTGCTGAAGACGCTATCTTTCCTCCATTGAGCTTTCTTGGACCCTTTGTCAAATATGAGGTGGCTGAAGTTATATGAGCTCAAGTTTGGATCTTCAATTTTGTTCCATTGGTCCATGGTTCTGTTTTTTTGCCAGTACCAAGCTGTCTTTATGACTATAGCCCTGTAATATAGCTTGACGTCTGGTAATGTAATCCCTCCAGTATTGCACTTTTCACGCAGGGTTGCTTTAGCTATGCAGGGTGTGTTCTTTTTCCATATGAATTTAAGGATTTTTTTCTAAGTCTGTGTAAAAGCTCCTGGGGATTTTGATTGGGATTGCATTTAATCTGTATATTAATTTGGGTAGGATGGAAATTTTTATTATATTAATTTTTCCAATACATGAGCATGGGAGGTCTTTCCATCTTTTGATGTCATTTTCAATCTCCTTCTTCATGGTTTCAAAATTTTGGTTGTAGAGGTCTTTGGTTTCTTTGGTTAGGTTTATTTCTAGGTATTTTATTTTTTTGAGGCTATTGTGATTGGGAAGGTCTCCTTATATTCCTTCTCCAGTTGCTTATTGTTGGTGTAAAGGAAGGCTACTATTTTTTCTAAGCTTATTTTGTATCCTGCCACTTTACTGAAACTTTTGATTGTTTCTAAGAGTTTTCTGGTGGAGTTTTTAGCATCCCCTAGGTAAACTATCATATCATCTGCAAAAAGGGATAGTTTTACTTCCTCTTTTCCAATTAGTTCTCCTTTAATTTCACTTTCTTGTCTTATTGCCCTAGTGAGCATTTCAAGCATTATATTGAAGAGGAGTGGTGATAGTGGAGAGCCTTGTCATGTTCCTGCCTTTAAGGGGAATGCTTCCAACTTTTCTCCATTTAGGATGATGTTGGCTGTGGGTTTCTTGTATATGGCTTTGATTACATTGAGGAATGATCCCTCCAGTCCAATTCCCTCTAAGACTTTAAACATGAAGGGATGCTGGATTTTGTCGAAACCTTTTTCTGCACAGTTGAGATGATTGTGTGGTTTTTGTCTTTAAGTCCATTTATGTATTCTTCCTCTTTTTCAATTAGTACTCCTTTAGTTTTTATTTCTTTCTTGTCTTTCTGTGGTAGCAAGTCTTTCATGCACTGTATTGAAGAGGAATAGAGATAGGGGGCAGCTTTGCTGGGTTTCTGATTTTAAGGGGAATGCTTCTAATTTTTACCCATTTAGGATGAGGTTGGCTGTAGGTTTCCTGTATATTGTTTTGATTATGTTAAGGATGTTCCCTCCAGTCCAATTGCCTCTAGGACTTTAAACATGAAGTCACGCTGGATTTTGTCAAAGGCTTTTTTTGTGTCAATTGACATAGCCATGTGGTTTTCGTCTTTCAGCCCATTTATGTCTTTTATGATATTTATTGTTTTGTGTATGTTGAACCATCTGCATCTCTGGTATAAATCTGACGTGGTCAGGGTCATGGTGAATGATCTTTTTGATGTGGGGCTGTATATGATTTGCAAGTTATTTTGTTGAGAATTTTTGCATTTATCTTCATTAATGAAAATGGCCTATAGTTTTCTTTTTTGGTTGTATCTTTGCCTGGTTTGGGTATTAAAGTGATACTGGCTTTATAGAAATAATTTGGGAGATTTCCCTCTGTTTCTATTCTTTTGAAAAATTTGAGTAATAGTGGTTGTATGTCCTCTTTAAAGGTTTTATAGAACTCTGCCATAAATCCGTCTGGGCCTGGGCTTTTTTTAGTTGGGAGATTTTAAATTACTATTTTGATTTCCTCATATGTTATGGGTCCATTTAAGCTGTCAACATCTTCTTGAGTAAGCTTTATTAAATTCCAGAATTTCAAATATTCATTCATTTCTCTGAGGTTTTCAAATTTAGTAGATTATAGGTTTTTAAAATATTCTTGTATTATTATTGTCTGAATCTTTTTGATATCTGTCATGATATTTCCCTTTTCATCTTGAATTCTATCAATTTGGAGCAGCTCTTTCTCTTTTGATTAGCTGGGCTAGAGTTCTATCTATCTTGATTATCTTGTTGAAGAACCAATTTTGGATTCATTGATTCTTTTTACAGTTTTTTTTTTTTGTTTCTATTTCACTGATCTCTCCTCTAATTTTTATTTCCTCTTGTCTTTTAGCTTTAGGATTCAGTTGTTGCCTCTCAAGTGCTTTCAGCTGCAGTGTTAGATTGTTTATTTGTGCTCTTTCTATTTTTTTTTAATATAGGCACTTAAGTGTTATAAATTTCCCTCTTAGGACTGCTTTTAAAGTATCCCATAGGGTTGTGTTGTGTTGTATTGTCTTTTTTCTTTAGTTCCAAGAATACTTTTATTTATTTCCTTATTTATTCCTTGATCCATTCATTGTTTAGGAGTGTGTTGTTTAGGCTCCATGTGTTCCTGTAGACAGTAGGGCTTATTGTGGTGTTGATATTGAGTTTTATTGCACTGTGTTCTGATAGAAGCCATGGGATTATTTTGATCCTTTTATATTTGTTGATGTTTCTTCTGTGTCCCAGTATGTGGTCAATTTTGGAGAATGTTCCATGGGGTGATGAATAGAAAGTATATGCTCTGGTGTTTGGGTGGAATATTCAGTAGATATCTATGAGGTCAATTTGGTGTATTGTACTGTTCAGTTCAGATGCATTTCTGTTTATTCTTTGTGCAGTTGACCTGTCCAAAGGGTTCAGTGGAGTATTGAAGTCCCTTACTATTAGTGTGCTTGGATTAATCTGTGTCTTGATGTCCTGGAGAATTGTGCTTATAAAGTTTGCTGCACCAGTGTTTGGTGCATAGATATTCATGGTTGTGAAGTGTTTATGGTTAATTATTCATTTAATAAGGATGTAATGGCTCCCTTTGTCTCTTCTGATTAGATTTAGCTTTAATTCTATCGTCTGACATTAGAATAGGAACTCCTGCTTTCTTTGGAATTTCCATTTGCTTGGAAAATTTTTTTCCCATCCTTTCAATTTAAGTTGATGCCTATCCTTGAGGTTGAGATGGGTTTCTTGTTGACAGTATATAGCTGGGTTCTCTTTCCTAATCCATTCTCCCAATCTATGTCTTTTGATTAGGGAGTTTAGAACATTAATATTTAAGGTTATTATTGAGAGATGTGTGTTGCTTCCTTTCACCTTATTTTCTGTTTGCATTCTTGGTTTAAGTTAATATTTTCATAGTTATACTGCTATCAATTATTCACTCTAGCTGCTTGGGGATAGCTGCTCCTTTCCTCTGACTTTCGGATTGCTTCGAGTATTTTCTGAAGGGTTAGTTTTTTAGATATGAATTTTTTCATCTTGTTTATGTCATGAAAGTTTTTCTTTCTCCTTCAACTATAATCGACATTTTTGCTGGGTATAGTAATCTGGGTTGGCATCTATAGTCATTTAGCACAGGGAATACTTTGGTCCATGTTCTCCTGGCTTTCATGATTTGCATCGAAAAGTCAGCTGTGATTCTGATGGGTTTCCCTTAATATGTAACTTGTTTTTCTCTCATGGCCTTCAGTATTTTGTCTTTCTTTGGAGCATCTCATGTTTTAACTATAATATGGCGTGGGGAATTTCTTTTCTTGTCTTTTCTATTTGGTGTTTTATGTGCTTCTTGTATTAGTATGGGTTTGTCATTTTTGTGATTGGAGAAATTTTCTTCTATTTTTCTGTTGAAGATCTGGTAAATACCGTTTTCCTGGGATTCTTCTCCTTCCTCTATCCCTATGATATAGAAGTTTGGTCATTTCATAGTGTCCCACATTTCCTGATTGTTCCATTCTTGTGTTTTTATAAATTTTTCATAATCTTTACTGGAGCATTCTAGGTCTTCTATTTTATCTTCCTGACTTGAGATTCTATTTTCTGCTTCATCTAATATGTTCTGAGGCTTTCTCCCATCCTTTCCTGCTGATTGGATGTGTGTTCAATTTCCTTTTTCATTTCTTCCTGTGATTTCTTTAGTATTTCAATTTCCTTCTGGAGCTTGTCTTTCTTTCTAGATCCTTGATTCGCTGCTCAGTTTCCTGTTTCATTTCAGCCTGGGATCTTTTCAGTGTTTCCACTTCCTTCTGGCATTTGTCCTTCTCTCTCTCTAGTTACTTCTGGAGTTTGTAATTCTCTCCCTTCAGTTCTTTGATTTTTGCCCCTTGCTGTCTTTTAAAACATCAGACATTAGTTTCCCTGTTGGAAGGTTCATGTTAGTGTCAAATTCTGTTCTTCTTCCAGCTACTTGATGTCTAATTTTCCTGTTACAGCCTGATTTCTAATATCTTGCCCCATGTTTCCCCACATGGCCTTCTTTCCTATTCTTCCCGTGCCTTCGTAAAACCATTCCAATACAATTTTTCTTTTCAACTGCTAAAAATACATTCTGCCAAGTCATTACAGTCATTGATAAAATATTCAAAAGTCAATTTAAGTCACATATTCACTCTTGGGTGGAATTTGACTTGCCTCTGATATTTAAAGTTTAAAGTGCATTTCTTGTGGACTGTGCTGATTTGCTTCTGAAGTGAAAGTTTTCACTCCCTATCTTGGTGACTCTGCTTACTTGGCTTTCCATGGCATATACTGCTTGTCTGGTTTCCATGGTGACTGTGGTTGTCTGTTTTCCAGCCATCTCACTGTATATTTCTTCCTGGACTCCTCAGTGTATTATTTGCAAGCCTGGCCTAGAAGATGCAGTTGTTGGTCCACTGAAAGTTTAATTACTCTCCACTTGCTTAGTGAATCATTCCTATATCTTGAAACAAGCACCAGAGGATGCAACCTCAAAGTGGTATGTGCTGAATTGTGATTTCTCCCGATATTGTAATTTACTTACCCAATGATCATTTGTCCTACTCACAGTCTTACTTTATCTACATTAAACTCACAATCCACAGTTCTCCAATTGCCCTTACTAAGTCTAGGAAGCTTAGTCAATAGCAACATTACTATTGTTCACCTTCAGGGAAAATTCTGAGTGTCATTTACACTTTATTCATCTTTTCAGATTATATATCTGATACTCTGTAAGTTCCATTGCTTTCAACTTCTAAGGAAATTTGGTCAGTTTTTCAACTCAAGGCCATGTGGTTTGGGGTTCCATTGTTATTATTCTAAAGACACACAGCAGCCCCCTGCACGATATAATACTTTAACCCTTACTGAAATTTCACTCAACTGTCAGAAGAGAGAAGAGATTAACATGAAGTGTACCAAAATGTATACTGTCCAAGTCATGGTACTGATCAGCTTCATCAGTTCAGTGGTTTTACACATGACTCTGAAAATAACCAGAATTCCTTACAATACCTTACAAATAAGGTGGCCATATAAATTGTACTTATTTTGAAATTAGGAAAGTTTCTAGCTAAGCTCACCCCAGGAAACATACTCAGGAACCTGGACTTTCCCAGCTTTGTTGCCTGTTACCTTTGCCTACTGGCATTTCTTTCCAGATTTACTAATATTACAATTTTCCCACAAATGCTGGAGACATGCATGCATGTGAAATGACTCTTAATTCCTGCAAATTATGCCTTGAACATATCATAACATGAGGACTACATTAGCTTCCCAACTCATTTCTCCTCTTCTCCCATCTCTCTCTGACAAAGCTGATCAAACCTTAGCTTTACAGTATATTCCTTTTCCTTGTGAACTGGTAGCTTTTATCAGCATAGATTAATTATGTATTTATTATCTTACTTGTTTATCTCCTACCATTAGAATATAACTTCCTGCAAAGAAGTCTTTTTTTTGCAAGCAGTATTTACAAGCTATTTGTGATTTAGTTTTAAGGGGATGGATATATTGAGTTTTAGATATTTCATATGATTATGTGGATTTTGTTCAATCTTTTCCAAGTCATCATTATCTTTATAGATACATAATATGCATATATATTTATATATAATTTGTATAAAAGATTGTAATATAGTGTCAATTATTTAATATCTCCTTAATTGAATAAATATACAATTTTATCAATAGAGCTACTGAACTTTCATGAATATTCTTCATAATTTAGATATTTATTTCTCTCCATATATATTCTCATATGTATCATGATCATAAAAATAAGTGCATGTGTAGGATTACTGGGAGGATAAATATCATTTCAAGTACTTATTCCAAAATACCAAAAATATATATAGTATTTAAATTGAACAAATTTGATAAATGATTACCTTATGATTTGATTTGATCTTACGTCCCAAATGCCATGGGATACATATACTTTTCTGAGTCATGAACAAATATCTAACAAGAATCAACCTCTAGGAAGAGAGTTTTACTTTGGCTCACAGCTTCCAAGCATGGTTGGCCAAGTGGGAAAGGTGTGGTCATGGGAACCTGAGCCTACATATATGGACAGGGAGGCCAAGACACAAAAAGGCTGACTCTCCAGCTTTCACCTTTCTCGCTTCTCAATCAGTCCAGGACCTAAGTTCACTGAATGACATCACCCACATTGAAGATAGGACTGATCTATAAATTAATCCTCTATGAAGTTTGCTGACAGACACACCTGAGGCTATGCCTCACTGCAGTCTCAGATAGCCCTTATTTCTAATTTATCATGGAGAATTTCTTGGTATGTTTTCATGTGACTAGAAAACTTACTGTTTCTAATATTGGATTTGGGTTTTGGAAAAGCCTTCAAAAAGAACAGTTATCATGTTTAAGTTTTATATATTTTATTATTAGCTTTGGATTTATACATTTTTCTAATTATGAGTACACCATTTGGGCAGGAGCTAAGAAAGGCTAGAAGACAGTGATTGACCCCTTTACTCTCCAAGAAGTTGAGAATGGCCCCACATGGATGCTGGGAACAGAATTTGAGTCTTCTGGCAGAGTAGTAAACATTATTAATCTTTAAGCCATGTTTACCCTTTTCATCAACCATCTTATAAGAAAATTACTGTATTGTGAAAAAAATTCTTCACATTAATAATTAAATTTTATTAGTGTTTCTATCTGTATATTTACTTAAAATAACATTCATTTTTCTTCTAGTTTATGACATGTTTTTAAAAGCTGTTATGGCATTCTATTGTCAATGTGCTAGATTCTTCAATAATTGCCTGTATTTAATCTTGAATTGAAGAGGTATGAAGAACATTCTTGGGAAGACTTCTAAAATATTTAAAACTTAATATATTATCATATGGTATTTTCAATTTTAATATAGTATTAAAGACATTGAGGATAAGCATAAACCTCCTTGCTGTGTGGTTTAATTAAAATTAAGCCGGGCAGCCGGGCGTGGTGGCGCACACCTTTAATCCTAGCACTTGGGAGGCAGAAGCAGGTGGATCTTTGTGAGTTCAAGGCCAGCCTGGTCTACAGAGTGAGTTCCAGGACAGCTGAGGCTACAGGGAGACCCTGTCTCAAAAAACAAGACCGAAATATAATAATTAATATATCTTGACTTTTCTCATATCCAAATACTGTTTAAATGCCTATATATACACATATATTAGTTTATAAAAGCATTGTTAGTATCTTCTTATAATTTTGAAGAAAGTGGTAAATATTAATTGTTTTTTAGTACAATAATATATGATAGACAGAAGGGAAATTTTGAGATTCAAAGTGGCTGGATGGCTTTATGATATTTCAGCTCCTGAACTGTGTAATTCCTGAAAATTGAGCTCATGACCTGAGCCTAAATTTAAACATGTAGAAGAAGGATTATAAACATGTGGACTCAAGGAAAATCATGCAAGTCAAGGCAAAGCTTTGTTATTGGTGTAAGATTTGATATATATGTCATTAAACCCTGGCAAATGCAGGAGTTGTGATTGCAATGAAAAAAGCCAAATCTGGAGTCATTTGAAGAAGCCCACATCTCATTCCAATTTTTATGTGTTATATAATTTGCTATGTTTTTACAACTCTCCCAAGTTTTTCTTATATTTTAAGGTCATGTTTTCAGAAAAACTTTCCTTTACATTATTTAATTTAAAATGTTAAAATGGATGAAAATATTTGCGTTCAGGAGAGAATTTAAATTTTTCTTCTGATCAGCAATCATTGTTGCAGGTTTTTTTTGAGTGATCAACCCTGGTTCATTTTCTTAGGGACTGAGCATTGACCTCAAGTTGTACAGAGTCAGATTTTACTTCAGGTTAAAATGGTGTGGTTGAGATTCATCTTACAGACTATGTGAGGAGACAGGGAATAACTTGCTCTCTTTGTGGCACTAATAGTTTAATACCATAAAAATTTTAAAGTATTTTTAATATTTTATTACCTGTATCTATTTTATGTGCATGAGTGTATACCCTGAATGCATGTAAGTGCACCTGTGTCTTGCACTGTCTGTGGAGGAGAATGTCAAATTCCCCCTGGGATTGGAGTTACAGATGGTTGTTAACCACAATTTGAGTGCTTGGGATTGAACCTGGTTCCTCTACAAGAGCAGTCAGTCCTCTTAACTTCTGAGCCAGCTCAACAAAGGTATTTCCTAAATAAAGCCAGGTGTGGTAACTCTCATTGGCAGTCTCAATACTAGAGAAGTTTCAAGATTGCTGTGAGGTTAAGACAAGCCTAAGCTACATTGCAAAACCCATGCTCAGAAAGTATATCAAAACAAAATTGGTTAATTAAATAAAATAAAGTATTTTTATGTGTACATGACATGAATAATCATGGATTAGATTTATACACTTATCCATTCTTATTTAATTTTATTTATAGGATAAGGACATTCCAAACATACATATAGAATTCAGATTTATATATTCATCCAGAGATATGAATGATACAACTACACTGATATATACATATATATGCATATATGCATGTATATATTATGAAGAAGTAGCTATCACCATATTTGTATCAGTATTTTGGGGAAGATTGCTTCTAGAAATACTTTTTCATTATTATTCCATAATCAGATCTTTATTTAAGAAGAGGGTTTATGTTCTTAAGTTCTTCAAGTATCTAGACATCCAACTAATCCTTTCACCCAACTTTAGCATCATACAACAAATGAGCATTTGCTTTTCCAAAAAAATGACTAATAATTTTTTAGAGATGAAGAAAATATTTGACCTGAACCATTGTATTAGTCAGGGTTCTCTAAAGAAACAGAAGTAACAGGATGAATATATAGCTATATACAATTTATTGATTTGCTCACGTGACAGAGTTCAAGGAGTCCAACAGTAGACGTGCTGCACTGGAGAGGCTGAGAATCCAGGGAACTGCTCAGTCCGCAAGACTGGATGTCTCAGTAGTCCCAATTATGGTGCTGAAGGCCCGATGGATTCCAGGAGATCTGCCGGTCTCAGTACACGCTGGGATCCATAGGGTTGATCACAGCAGCAAGACAAACTCACCAGTGAGAGAGAGGCAAGCCGCAGGAGAAAAGGGACGAGCTCCCTTTGCCATGGCCTTTAATACTGCCTGCTGGCAGAAGGTAATGCCCACATTTGGGGTGGGCCAGTCCGAAGATCCTTTTTCTCTTATTTGTTCCTTAGTCCAGTCAAGTTGACACCCAGGATTAACCATCACAAGTCCACCCCTTGTCAAATTGGCACCCAATAAATAGCCTCTCCTTATGTAATGCTTAAATGTCATTTGCAAACAATGGCAAGGTCATAATTCCACCTAACATGTTATAAGTGTCTCATGTGCAAGAGCAAAGCATTATATCTTAGAGTAGGTGGTAATGTCCTTGAGGAACACTTAGTCCTTCAGTATCTAATAACCTAAATATGAGAACACTTATCACATATCTCAGTTGCACATTCAAAAGTGAACAACACAAGTATCCGCTTAATATACATATATATATACATATATATATATACATATATATATACATATATATATGTATATATATATGTATATTCTTAACCAGATAGGACAAAAGTTAATATCTATTATAATCCACATTTCTGCAACTGGTCCCATGGCCTCAGCTGGTATTTATGACTACCTTCTCCTACCCATTCTGTATTTCCTCAACCATCAGCAAGCACCTCTGTAGGTCTTGGCTCTTTCCCTGGAGGAGTGACCCATACCTTCATCCCTGAAGGGTCTGGGCCATTTATAGTCCTGTCTGTTTTGGGATGTTGGAGTTTCCCATTGACCTTAATCATAGGACATGGTAGCACCACAAGGTGCCCTACAGCATCTCCTGCCTTCCAGACATAATCTTCCTTGCCCCCATTGTGGAGAAAAAGTCCAATTTCCTCCTGGTAGTCTGGATCAATCACTCCTCCTACTACTGTTATCCCTTCCTTAGCCTGTTGGCTTAAGGGCAGTAGAAGCCCAAAGTGGCCAGGGGTAAGTCTTAGCTTCCAGTTCAATGGAACATTTGCTATATCTTCTGGCAAAAGCACTCCCCCCTTTGGAGCCAAAACATCTAGGTCGTGGGTACAGGAAGCACAAATTTTCCTACTGGGTCACTAGGGGTGATAGTGGAACCACACCCACTTCCACCCTTTGGTTCCTGGGCACATGAATTCAGGCTATAGGAGAAACAGTACCATATAGTGGGCACTGATTCAAACCATATACTGCCTGTTGGAGAACCTTGCCCCAGCCCTCCAGGGTATTGCTACCTAATTGGCTGTAACTGTGTCTTCAAGAGGCCATTCCATCGTTCTATCAAGCCAGCTGCTTCTGGGTGGTGGGGAACATGGTAAGACCAGTGGACCCCATGACCATGGGCCCACAGTCACACTTCTTTGGCTGTGAAGTGAGTTCCTTGGTCAGAAGTGATGCTGTGAGGAATACCATGATGGTGGATAAGGCATTAAATAAGTCCCTGGATGGTAGTTTTGGCAGAAGCATTACATGCAGGAAAGGAAAAACCATAACCAGAAAAAGTATCTATTCCTATAAGGACAAAAAACAGTCACCTACATGATGGAAGTGGTCCAATGTAGTCAACCTGCCACCAGGTTGCTGGCTGGTCACCCCAGGGAATAGCACCATATCGGGGGCTCAATGTTGGTTTCTGCTGTTGGCAAATCTGGCACTTGGCAGCAGCTGTAGCCAGATCAGACTTGGTGAGTGGAAGTCCATGCTGTTGAGCCCATGCATAACCTCCATCTCTGCCACCATGACCACTTTGTTCATGGGCCCATTGAGCAACAACAGGGATAGCTGGAGAAAGAGGCTGAATATCCACTGAACGAGTTATCCAATCTACTTGATTATTAAACTCATCCTCTGCTGAGATCACCTTTTGATGAGCATTTACATGAGACACAACTATCTTCACATCCTTTGACCATTCAGAGAGCTCTATCCACATACTTCTTCCCCAAATGTCTTTCTCACAAATTTTCCAGTCATGCTCCTTCCAAGTTCCTGACCATCCAGCCAAACCATTGGCTACAGCCCATGAATCAGTATATAATCGAACCTCTGGCCATTTCTCCTTCCAGGCAAAATGCACAACCATGTGCACTGCCCGAAGTTCTGCCCACTGTGAAGACTTTCCTTCACCAGTGTCCTTTAGGGTTGTTTCAGAAATTGGCTGTAATGCTTCAGCTGTCCACCTCTGGGTGGTGCCTGCATAGTGTGCAGAACCATCAGTAAACCAGGCCCTAGTCTTCTCTTCCTCAGTCAACTGATCATAGGGCAAACCCCATGAAGCCATAGGTGCATGTTTAATCACAGGAGGCATTGTAACAGGAGTGGGAACCATAAAAATTTGGGCAACTTCTTCATGCAGCTTGCTTGTGCCCTCAGGGCCTGCCTGGGCCCTGTCATGTATGAACCACTTCCATTTGATAATGGACTGTTGCTGTGCACATCCTACTTTATGGTCAGGTCAGGTGAGTCAGATAATACCCAGCTCATGATGAGCAGCTCAGGTCGCATGGTGACTTGGTGGCCCATTGTCAAACTTTCAGTTTCCACTAAGTCCTAATAGCAGGCTAAGAGCTGTCTCTCAAAAGGAGAATGGTTGTTTGCAGATGAAGGTAGAGCCTTACTCCAAAATCCCAAGGACCTCTGCCGTGAGTCCCTTATGGGAGCCTGCCACAGACTCCAGATGGCATCTCTATCTGCCACTGATACCTCAAGCACCATTGGATCTGTTGGATCATATGGCCCTAGGGGCAGAGCAGCCTGCACTGCAGCCTGGACCTATTGAAGAGCCTTTTCCTGTTCCAAGCCCCACTCAAAGTTTGCTGCCTTCTGAGTCACCTGATATATGGGTTGTAGTAATGCACCCAGATGAGGAATGTGCTGCCTCCAGAATCCAAAAAGGCCCACCAAACTTTGTGTTTCTTTCTTGGTGGAGGGAGGGGCCAGGTGCAACAACTTATTCTTTACCTTAGAAGGAATGTCTCTGCATGCTCCATATCACTGAACCCCTAGAAACTTCACTGAGGTAGATGGCCCTTGATTTTTAGTTGGGTTTATTTCCCATCCTCTCATGTGCATATGCTTTATCAACAAGTCTAAACTAGCTGCTACCTCCTGTTCACTGGGTCTAATCAGCACAACATCATCAATATAGTGGACCAGTGTAATATTTTGTGGAAGAGTCAGGCGATCAAGATCCCTTTTAACTAAGTTATGGCACAAGGCTGGAGAGTTAACATACCCTTGAGGTAAGACAGTAAAGGTATACTGTTGACCTTGCCAGCTGAAAGCATATTGCTTCTGGTGGTCCTTATGAACCGGTATTTAGCCTTAGATGGAGTTTACCACCCGCTTTGGGCTGCATTCCCAAGCAACCCAACTCCGGGAAGACCCGGGCCTGGCATGCCGGGGGCCGCTACCGGCCTCACACTGTCCATGGACCCCTCTTGAACTCTCTCTTCAAAGTTCTTTTCAACTTTACCTTACGGTACTTGTTGACTATCAGTCTTATGCCGGTATTCAGTATTAGATGGAGCATTTGCTTTTCCAAAAAAATGACTAATAATTTTTTAGAGATAAAAAAATATTTGACCTGAACCATCTAGATTCAATGCAAAAATTTTTAAATTAATAATATCATATCAATGAGTTCATTGGCTAAGTCCAAATCAAAGCATTCTTAAAATAATTACATATTCTGTTATGTTGCAATAGTTGCCCCACTACAACAAAATACCTGACAAAGGAAAGTTAAAGAAGCGAGTACTTATTTGGTCTCCCAGATTGAGGGTACAGCCTGTTGTCAGAGCTCAGTCACAGGAAGGGATCTTGAGGCAGCTGGTCACATTGTGTCTACAGTCCAGAAGCAGGAGATGAGGGTAGGTGTTTGTTCCTGGTTAGCTTTCTCCTCTGTTTGCAGTACAGGATGCCAGCCCAGCCATGGTGCCATGCTCATTTGGAGTAAATATATCCACCTTGATTAACTTAATCTAGATAATCCTGCACAGGAGTGCCCATGGGTTTGCTTCTTCAGTGATCCTAGATCATATCAAATTGACAATCAATGTTAATCACCATGATCATTGTGTCTCTTAACACCACAGACATGTTTGTTGATAAACAGTAGAATAACGTGCAAAAAAACTCTGTTATCTCATCTCTTCAAAAGAGCTATTGTAACCACTCTGGTTAATTTCCTACCACTTATTGTTTAAGCTGCATCTATATGTGATTATAATGAGCACATAATAAATGTCATTCCACATTTTTTTACAAAACGAAACATAGTTTGTCCTGGACTTATGATCCTGCTGCTAAGCCTAGTATTTATCATTTTTTGTTACTTAACATTATAAGCAATTTTCTTTATAATACCTTCAGTGAAATTTTAATGATACATGCTATTTCATTTATGACTAATTCTATGGTAGACTTCAGTTAATTCAGCTAATATTGATGTTATTTTTACTGCCATAGTTATTTCTACATTGAATATATCTGTATATTAATATTATTGAGGCTTCTTCTAGGAGAGTTTATCAGACATAGAATAAGCTAATTTCCAAAACAGTAATTAATAATACTGTCTTATATCTAATCTATAATACAAGTATCTTTCCATAAACATAGTTTGATAATAGCAACCGACAGAGACATGAAGGCCTTTTGTTGTGGATTCAACTTGTATCACATTAGAGGCATCTTAAAGCCATAATCTTTGGTACCTCAGAAAATGATGTCACTTGGAGAAACAGATGTTGATTATTTTAGTTAAAAGAAGAGCACCTGGAGTAGGACAGGGTCTTAATCAGCACAACTGGTGTCTTATAAGAAGAAAAGAAGAGAAACAGGGGCTGGAGAGATGGCCTAGGGTTAAGAGTGCTGACCGCTCTTACAGAGGACCTGGGTTCACCCTCTTCTGACCTCCGTGGCATTGCACGACACGGGTGCACAAACTTGCATGCAGACAGTACATTTGTACACATACAGAAATAAATAAAATAAAATAAACTATTAAAAAAAAGAAGAAAAACAGATATATGGCGAGGAGAAGGGTGACTCATAAGAATGAAGACGTGTTTGAGGATCTGTGGTGGAAATCCCAAAACATGAAAGATTATATTTAAACCATCAAAAACTATGTGCCAATATGGAATTTCTTTTCCTGACCATGTCACAGCCAATATGGTCTTGCTGAATTCTTGATTATGGATTTCCAGGCTTGAGAAATACAAGACAACAGATGACCCTTGTTTGAAGACAGACTGGCTCCTAGATTTTGTTATAACAACTCTGGGGAATCCCTCCCCTATGAACAACACTATTGCACCCATTCTGCTCACTGCTTGCACATATCCATGCACAAAATCAAGTTTTGATTCCCTATAAAGGCTTCTCATCTCCTTCCTTGATTCTTTCAATACCCTCTTTTTGGATTTCCTTTTTTTAATAATTTTATTTAAAATATTAATTGAATCAATATTCTTAATGCACTCAGCTTCCTAACAAAAATAATAAAATTTACATGAACTTCAAAAGATGGGAGGTTCTGGAGTATTTATTATGAAAAGAACAGTTTTATATGTCATGGGGAAATACCTCAGCTACTGCAGATCAGTACTAAAATTCAGTGAGTTATGGTTTAGTTTAACTTGTTATTTATACTTGAAGCCTTCATTTTTTTTTCAACTGAGATATTTAAAATGAATTTTAATAACAAACTGCCAACTTATTCATTTTAGCTGATTTATGGCAATGCTTAGAGAGAACTGAGAAAGTTGATTAAAATAACTCGCTGTTGTATTTGTCATCCAGAACTGTAAATTTTGTAGTAGCTTAGTGCTCCCTTTACCACTAATATAAATTGAGCCTTTATTTAATTCACAAGTGGTGTAAGGCAGGAGGAGGTCAGCCCTTGTGTAAATTTTAATCAAGTCTAGTGATTCAAATATACAGGTTAATGAAGATACTTGTTTTCCAGGTGACTTCCTCACCAGAATCCACTTGGCCTTTTTTTTTTTTTTTTTTTTTTTTTTTTTTTAGAAAATAAACAATATTGCCTTTATTGTATCCTTTGATCATAAAGATTCTCCTTGTCAAAATTCTGGACTGATTCTTCTGAGCTGTTTTTAGTAGAACTCAATCTTGGGCATCCTGCCCATCCTTTTATAGTACATTGTAGGATCTGAGTGTGGAGGTATATGGCTATAATCAGAGCCACCATGCAGCTCAATTAGAGGATCATGAGTTATAAGCCAACCTGGGCCATGTATCAAGCTCAAGGTCAGCCTGGACCATATATATAGCAGGTTCAAGTCATCTCTAGTCTGTAAAACAAAATTAAGGCCAGCCTCAGCCATATAGCAAGTTCAAGGCCAGCGTGAGCTATGTTGTGAGTCCAAAAACAGAGCCTTATATTGAGTTCAAGGCCAGCCTTAGCCAATTAAACTGAAAGCCACCTTGAGCTCTAGAGCAAGACTGTCTCAAAAGACTGAACAAACAGCCAAACAAGAGGACTCTGAGTATCAATCCTTCTAAAATGATTTCTGATCAAATTCTTCATTTCCTCCCTCTTCAACATGAAGGTTTCTTTTCAGAAATCATCCTGTGACATTGAGTGAGAAGAACCCCACTCCTCTTTCCACTGACTCTGTGTGTCTTCTGTTGAAAATTCCTGATCAACCATGCATACTTTGAAAGTAAGGCCACTTTTATACTGAGGCCTATTATCTCTGATTGAAATAGTTTTCTTTATTCTTAAAAGTAGTAATTGTTATTGCCATTTTAGGATGAAGTATCTTGCTTTTTTTTTTAGTGTGATAGATTAATCATTTTCTATGAAAAACTGAATTGGGAATTTTGGGAAATCCAGTTTTCCAGCTTACATTTCTAAAGTCAGGATAAATCATAATTAAAGACACTTGTCAACAAATGTATATGGCAAATACATTGCAAAAGAGAAATACTTTAAGACTCATGACAGCACAGAATATTAACATACTTTTAGGTCTATGACTGAAGTGTGAAGAAACAGTGGGATTCCTGTTGGATAAAATGTCTGACCCGGGCAAACTACAGCACTGCCACATAGGCTTATTTCTTCCTATGTCTCATGTGTTCACTGGAGAAGGAGCTGACATAGTTCCCTTGACTTGTAGTGATAACCATGAGACAGATCCCTTTCCAATCTGTTCTTCCAGGTTTCAATAAATTTTGATCATGGAAGGAAAAAAAAAAAAAACAGGAATATTCACATTATATTCTGTTACTATACAGCTGATATATACTGGCTAGAAAGGCTTTCTAGCGCCCACTGCTGGATACTGAATGCTGTGACACTGCCATGCTTGTCAGGACGCTGTGATAACCACATGCCATTTATGAGGGAAACAATTGTTTTATGTCTGAATATGAGACCAGCTCCAGAAGGAGGAGTTCATGCCTGGTACGGAAAACCTGGTCAAAATCCCATAAAATTTGAACCTAGCCGCACATATCTTTAACACAGGCCTTAAGCAGCAGAATCAACCATGTCTCTGTAGTGTGTTCCTGGACAGCAGGGGGCTACAGTGAGACCCTGTCTCAAAAACAATACAAATCAACAACAACAGAAAACAAAAATCCTGTAAGTTGGGAGATCTTAGGACCTAGAGGAAAATCTACTGTTGTTATTTTGCTAAATGATCTCACTGTGAAACCGCCTTTTAAGTATTTATAAATTTATGAATTTGCTGGTTAAATATGCTCAAAGATGGCAAAATTCATCCTAACCCAATGAATTCAGATTTTTTTGCTTTAACTTTTAAGGTGACTTAGAGAATTCCTCTCACATGTCTATAAAGGTGGTAATCACACTCAGGGCAGGTTATTACTGAAGATTAGTACAGACTTTCATTTTCAAATCCTCAATAGAGTGACTAGCTCGTATTTTATATTTGTGATGTTGATTGTTATATAAATATTGGCATGCAAATGTAATCATATACAATATATTATGAAATATGTATATATATATATATATATAATATATATATATCTATATATATAAATGCATACTCAAGATATCTGTGTCTTCACAGTTAAAAGACTAAACAACTTACCTAAGCCTGTATATACAATTTCTTTCTCTATGCATTCAGACATATGCTATTTGAAAGCTGACCTTCACAGTTCAGTGTTCTAATGTCAGCTTCTGCTTGTCATCATACTTACATCATCAGAAATCTAAGTAGCTATTCTCAGCTTCTCAAATGCTGTCTAACGTCGCAGAGAAAACAAGCAAAAGTGTGGCACAAGACAGGTTCCATCTAGTTCCTCTGGATGAGCAAGGAAAAGGGAAGCCCAGTTGCATTTTTCAAAATCACATTTACACATTTTCTGTAGCATGAATCTGAGGTGATATGTTGTTATCACTCTTTTGAAATCACTATCACAGAAATAGATTTATGAATAATTATAACTAAGCTGGCCAAAACCACAAAACTATAATTCTGCATATTCACAAGTTAACACATCTGCGCTGGTGCCTTCCTATGGTAGGATTATGTTAAATTCACAACTGTAATTCTAAAGCTAAACCTAATAATTTTTCATTAGTGACAATTTAGCTACCATTTGTACATAAAGAATATGCTTTTAAATACTGTGACTTACAGAAAATTTATCAAATAAATCCTAGGAAGCCATTTACCCCATTATAAATGTTAATTTCTCTTAATGATTAATACCAAGAGCAATTTTTTCCAGATAATTTTAAACCTTGACCACTTAATACCTTTTCCTTAATTTTTGCCTTATATTGCTCTCTTGTCTTCTTGTGGGTTTCTTTTGTAATTATTTCTAAATCTAACTCTTCTTTTTTTTTAATTTTTTTAATTAATTTTATTTATTTTTGTATGTGTATGAATGTACTGTCTGCATGCAAGTCTGTGCACCCGTGTCGTGCAATGCCGCGGAGGTCAGAAGAGGGTCTCGGATTCCCCTGGAACTGGAGTTCTCCTGGAATTGGAGCTTCGGAGAGATGGCCTAGCGGTTAAGAGCGCCGACCACTCTTACAGAGGACCCGGGTTCGATCCCCAGCACCCACATGGCGGCTGAGAATCTAACTCTTCTTATCTAAACTGCCAGCTATTTGTAGATCCAAAATTGAGATTCAGCTATTTGTATCACTTCAGTAATTCAAATCCATTTCAGCATGCTTAACTTAAAAAGTAATATTTTTACTCAACACCCGGGTACCCTAGATATTTTTTGAGTAAATATATGTGTACAATTAAAATTAATTGGTTGATTTAATTTTATCTTGATCCTTTTTTTTTTTTTTTTTGGTGTTTTCCAGACAGGGTCTCCCTATAGCCCCAGCTGTCCTGGAACTCACTATGTAGACCAGGCTGGCCTTGAACTCACAAAGGTCGGCCTGCCTTTGCCTCCCAAGTGCTAGGATTAATGTGTTTCATCTCAAAGATTTTTTTCCACCGAATTCTTGGTCACACGTGGATTGAGCTCTGGAGCCATCAGCCTGCCTGCTGTGCATGCACACCAGCTGCTGGACTGAGCACGTGGTATCTAAATCATGCCCTTTAAATTTTGATTTTAGGTTAACATTCTTTTTTTCAGCATTTTGGAAACAAGATAGATGGATTTCTAGGAGAGTTTACAGGCTCTGGAGTTCTAACAAAACAAACTTGCTCCGATAAATTGTCTTTTTTTAAGGACCATTAGTAAAACCATGAATTGATATTTTGGTTCAATTAAATGAGAAATTTTTGAATAAAACTCTTTTATGTTTCTTTAAGCCCATCTTCAAGCTGTGTGTATGTGTGAGTGAATGCAAGTTCCTGCTTTTAATTCATTATAATCCTACAGGTTTAAATCTAATTAGGAGCTGACTATAAACATAGATTCAACTCATAAAAAAATGTTTGTTTTATACCACTTAGTGTTAACAATTTTTGATTGGGTTCATAGTATGCATATTATTCAGTTTAATGATAAATTCTTGTTGATTATTGTTAGTAATTGTTATTAATAGTTATAGTTATTGTTATTAAATATAATTATTAATAATAATTTATTAAAATTCAGTCTAATGATAAATTGTTCATTGTTGTTGGCTATTAATATTGACAATTATTATTCATAATAATTATTAATGATAGTTGTGACTAATAATTGTTAATAATAATTATTTATAATTAATAATAATTAGTAATGGTTATAATTGTTGTGATTATTGTGGTGATTATGGATAATTATTATTCTTCCACAGTTCTTAATAATAAGACAAGATGGATCAGTCCAAGACTACAAACAACTTTGGTCTGTCTACTTTTGGGCACCCTCCTCAATCTTTAGTTTTGTAAATAGCATACGGATAGTTAGACTTAGACTAGGGACAACTTAGGGATAGTTAACCAGAAGGGACAGGATAGGGAAAGAATAGGAGTAGACTTTAGGGATAGTTCATTGAAGGCAAGTGGTTGGGAATGGGCCTAAGAGGTAGCATATGGATCTCAGCTGTTTTATGTGTTACTAGGACATTTATTCTAATTATATAAAATAGCACTATAACAAATTATAAAAATTTCATGTTTCTCATTGAACATCAAACAATATGGCTTTCCTCTCTTGCAGGTCAGCCTAACAAATCTTTCTTATGTATGTATGTATGTATGTATGTATGTATGTATGTATGTATGTGTGTTTGTATGTATGTGCATGCACACGTATGTATGGATGTGTGTACTTGTGTTCTAAGTATATTTTAATATTAATAGCCATGATACCAGTAAAAACATTGCCTCTGAGTTTGAACGTGACCCTTCCTTCTCAAGATGCAAATTTATATTAAACAGCCAATACATAATTCAATTTCAACAAAGGTTATGGGTTATCTTTTAAAAACTTTAAAATAATGGATCTACACTGCCACCTACTGGTTACACCCTTTCAACATCTAAAACAAAGATGCAACCAGGTTTTCATTGTATTAAAGTGTTAATAAGTTTTTGGGTTTTGGGGAATAAAAAATAAGAAATAAAAAATATAAAAATTTAAAAATTTAGAAAAAAAAAGTGAATTCCCATTAACATCATTGCGGAATTCGCAGCCCCCATTTTTTCAATTATTGTGCACATACAGGTTAAGACAAGCCTTCACTTCATTCACATGGCCAGTGGGTAGCTGGTGTTCAGGCCTGCATTTCATTTGGGCAGCCAGTTGGTTGGAAAAAGGCTACCTTTGCGGACCACCAACCTGGGTAGCTGGTGTGAAATTCCTGTCCTGGATCTGGGCAGGTGGAAAGTCACAGCCGAGAGTGGGAAACGTGTCTCGTTGTCCCAGGCTAAAGACCTGAGTAGGAAGTTACCTCTCCGGTCGGGTTACAGGGGTAACCCACTGAACTCTGTGCCGAGGGGTCAGTTCCCCACAGTGTCCACAAAGTGGGCATTGTGTCCCCCTTCCCTTAGCAGTACTGCACTGCACCTGCTCATGACAAAGGAAGCTTCCTAGAAGCTCCCACATAAACAAACAAACAAAAAAATCAAGATGGTAATGATGGTAACAACTTCTCATGGGGCATATCTCGCCAGTCTTTAATTAACTAATGGGCATAACAACTGCAAAAGAAAATTTTATTAAGAGCTAGATATTGAAAAATCTTTAAAGCAGGTTTTCATGCCAGGCCTGGAGAAGGCCAAGAGCTTGGAGGAAGACAGTTATTAAAATCCACTTTGTAAGGTTTGCAGTTTAAAATGGTATACTTAAAAATAACATATATTTATATAGAGAGGTATGTCAGCAGAGATTTATACAGAAATACAAATTAAACCATATAAGTTAATGGACTTGATTTCTCTGAAGTCATAGTCTAATCATATAGTTTTAAAGAACAAAGTGTGTATTGGGTAAAATTTATTTGGCAGGTATTCAATTCTGCCCAAGCTTTGTCCACATATTATAGGATATTTTAAGACTTAGTAAAATGTTTAGATTAGTTAAATTTGGTTGAAGGTTTTGGTGAAAATGGTAATACATTTAAACTAATTGGGAATATAAAATGTTAATTATTTTATTTATAACTTGTATTGAATCTGCAACAATAACTTTGGGGTTAAGTTACACAAATTGTCTCTATATATTATACAGTATCACCTTGTAACACTTTCTTTTACTTGTAGGATAATTTAAAGGAATTAAGTTTAAGTTTACTTCCCAAATAAATAACATACAGTCAATGATAAACTGTTTGGGTGAATTTGATGAAAACTTATGCCTGGTTCCTGTCTATAGGTATGTGTAATACAACTTAGGCATCTATACGTCAAAATATAAAAATTTAAAAAACAAAAAGAGGGAGGTGGTATAACATTCCTCTGGGTTACAAATGCAAAACTCTGTATTCCAAACCTTTTGATAAATTTTCAATTTTAAGATCTTGAAACTAACAATGGGAGGAGATTTGTATGTTCCCACAGGTAGAAAACACCAACCTAAGTGCTTTTGGCTGTGCAGGGTGGACTGGGAAATGCCAGCAGAGAGGCTGACCCATCTGAACATTAAAGAAAGAGGAACCTCAGACTGCTTGAGTCACAGACACTGAGCATCTCTCTGAATTCTATTGGGGTTAACTGTTTATAATGGGCCCTCATGAAGTTTACCTTCCAGATGCTGAGAAAACTTTCTATCTCTCCCCTTTTATAGGAAAAAGAAAAACATGATGGTAATGAAGTCATTCCCTAACTGTAAATTAGAGCCAACTGTTATACTGGCAATTTCTTAAATAACAGGTATAATTACCTTCTTTAATTGACTGATAGACATAGGAACTGTGAAATGATAATTCTCTATTTAGAGCCTAATATAATAGTAAAGTCTTTATAAGCTGTGTAATTAAGCAAAATATATGAATACAGGAGAGCTCTGATATCAGCAATGGATTATTCTGCCTAGATGTTGGCTAGGGGATTCAAGCCCCCAAAATAAGGGTCTTTGCCTATAAATGGGATACCTGCAAGGAGAAAGACAGTAAGACCCTGTTGTCAAAGACCTGGTGTAAGCATGGAAAAATGTTTTGAGACATCACTTGCTAATGTACAGTTGGCCTCTGAAATTCCAGAGAGTGTTACCAAAGCACACTAAAGCAATAAAGCAAAATATTGGTCTTCTTGAGTCAAGCAAGTCTCCTCCATCAGTATCAGCTACACCTCAACTGCCTGGAGATACTGTGCATCAGTGGCAGCCATGTGTCTATATATATATCCCAATTCTAATTGACTATTAGCTCTCTCCTTGGAGGAATAATTCATGGCTGATGCCACAAGCTTATGTTCTCTAGTGTTTAGGAGATGATATCAGCCACAGTAAGAACTTGTCATCCTTTATAGAAAAGCCACGGTTTATGTATTACCATACCATCCAAACATCTGTGTCTATGCTCACAGCTTAGCTTGCCATAATAATTAGTACTGTTTAATTGCCTGTATATCTAATTGCTTATGCTTTTTAAGTAGGATTAAAAAGATACCCTGGATAATCTGTCAATCCATGAAGGGAAACAACCTGAACAGACTAGAGTAAAAAATGACATCTCCAGAGAAAATACTGTTTTGCTTCTCACCCACTTGTGCCCCTTTCCCAAAGCCTAGGGAAAAACTTGTGGAAGAGGAGGTATGGTAGAATGTAAGGGCTGCAGAGAGATTGAGGTGAATCATGAGACTACCGCAATATAGACTGGACTCTTATTTGATCAACATGCTTGTGAATACAAGCTTTTCCAATTGGACTATGGGAACCTTGGGTTGTTTCAAAATTTGGACATAGATACTTGATAATTGGTCTTACATGAATGTTACTTACATTCATTGCTTATGCTTGACAATTGGTTCACTTTATGGTTGGGTTTGTTTTTTTTTTTTGGATATTAATTGGCCTTAGGGTGAAAATAAAGTTTCAGGTCTGACCTGCCCCCCACTGCCTAGCACTCAAAATAGGTTTGAGCAGCTGGCTATTCAAAACTCAGTTTGCTTTGTGTTGTTAGCCTTGCCCATAGGCTCCCCTGCCTCTCAGAAAAATTATAAAATAAAATTAAAAGGGTAAGATGTGGGAAAACTTAGTTAAGATGGGTAGCATTCTAAACCAATGGGACCTCCCTGGCCACACCCATGGGGTGGGATATAGTGACAAAAAGGTTTAGGATTTGGCTTTGAGATTTGAGTCATGCTCGCTATATAACCAGCAATAAAAATCTCTCTCTGCATTTGGACCTCAACATGTGTCCACATAGTGTGCTTTCCTGCATGTGTTTTCCACATGGATCAACCTGGGATTAGATGAGCTCCACAAATCTTGGTGGACCACCCACACTTTTCTGCATTTTTGTGAGGGGAATGGTAGGTTCTGCTACATCATGACAGAGAGTGTGTTTTTAGAAGGGCCTTATATCTGCCAAACATGAAGCCAGAGGCCTTGAGTCCCACAATCCATCAATAGAGCCACCTTGAAAAGTGCTGAAGACTCAGCATTTCCTACTTCCAAAAGCTTTAGCCACCCCTTACTTGGACCAGTCTGGAGATCAAGATTTTACTCATAATGGGTCCTTGATGTTAGAATTTAGAAAGCAGAAAGGAAATAGACTGGAAAATTGACCAATGCCAGACCTTCAGCAGGACAAGACTGCACTTATTCAAGCACATGAAGTGACAGCTTTCCTGCAGGAAGTAAGCTACTGCTAAGATAGAGTTCATTTAGAGGCTAATGAATAGGGAAATGGATGGGATGCTGCTGAAAGGGTCTCTGTGTCCCTCTGTCTGGGAGCTACTTGCTCAAGGAGGACAGGCTATCTGGAGCAACAGACTGTCTCAAATGCTCCCCCTAATTTCCAGGAGTGGCTGATCCTGGTTTGATTGATCACTAAGTTTAGTAGCAGTTAAAAAGTCAGATATGGGTTAGCAACAGTTTCATGGGCAGACAAGGTTAACAGCAGTTTCACAAAACTGATTTTCTGCAATTGAGACCTTCTATCACTTGAGAGGATTGGGAGCTGCCAGGAAGGTAGGGAATGAAAGGGGCATTTGATGCCACTTGCTCCTTGGGCTCCATTTGGGACATATGCATACCTATGTTAACTTCCTCTGCTATAAATGGTATGGCCAGTAACAACCTTTCCAAAGAGGTAGCAGGTGTCTCCCATGTTGGAGAACACTTTGAGCCATGCAGAGAAACACAGTGATGTACTTTGGCACAAATCTGGACATTGATTCTCTTTAGAAATGATTTTGTCTGGCATTGATAACAAACTTGATGGGCTACCAGAGGATCCCCTCCCCAGGCAAAGACAGATTTCACATGTGATATGGAGAAACTACTGTTTTCCAGGACAAAGAAAACAGCCTTCTGTAAATATGATGAGAAAAGGGAAGGATACATTATGCCCTAATGAGAGGTGCTCCTGGACCCCAAAGCCCCTCTCTCAGTGAGTTGCTAACAGACCCCACAACTATGCTTGCCCTAGTCCTGATTTCTGGGAAGTTACACACTTTTCTCATTTCTCTCCAATGTAGTTCCTTGCAACCTGACGCTGATTACTTTCTGATTCTTAACTCAGAAATTACTGCTTTTATCTCTTTCACCTCTTTCTGTCTCTATTTATAGAAACAAAGGAGAGAGTGCTTTGTGCTTGTTTGATCAGACACTCTGCACATTAGCTCTCTCAGAAGACGTCCCCATCCAACTTCTGGATGTCTCTCAGTGTAAGTACATCCACTGGAGCCTGGTCAGCTTGTCTAGCGTTATTCCCTTAAAGAAGACCAATAGTTGAATAGTCTCTCATCCACTAGTGCTAGTGATCAACTACCAATAGTTTCTTGCCAAAGTTGGGCCCTCCTGTACAATTTCCCAGCTTTATGCTGGTTTTTGTCTGATTGAGTTTGCTTTGACCTTGTACATACTGTCACCATTGCTATAACTTCACATGAGCAAAGTCCCAAGTACCTGTTAGCCTTTGTTTCCTTATGGTCCTGCACCTCCTCCCCTGGTCTTAGGATCATTCTGCCCCCTCTTCTGGAATTGTTCCTTGAGGCCTGCATAGGTGATTTATTAAAGGAGTCCTCTCCAGGAACATGCATGTTGAAATGTCTCTTTCTCTACACTTGGGCAGATTGTAGCCTTTTGTGTTCATCATTCTCTGATACATGAGGACACTGCACTGATGACAGTTGAGAGATGCATTAGCTTTCTCTCAAACTCTTGTTTCACTAAGTTCTATGAACCTAAGGTATAGAGGTTCCATTGTAGATGTGTGACTTAAAGTTGGGTATTTCACAGACACTTGTTCTCTCTGTGTGACTGGTTGTGGAATTCTGGAATCATCTCTATCTGGTGCAAAAGAAGCCTCTTTGATGAGCCATGACTACCACACTTGTCTGTGGTTGTATTTGTATCTGCATTTTCATTTGTTACTTGTTTCTGGAGGACTGCCATTTACACTGTGTAAGATGGAATCTCGATATAGTTTTTATTTGTGATTTCTGTTGACTTGCCTGGACACATTTTGAGCTTGCCCACTCCCCTCTCTCCCTTCTCCTATTCTTGCCCACTCCCCTCTCTCCCTTCTCCTATTCTTGCCCACTCCCCTCTCTTCCTTCTGCCATTCTTCTTTATCCCTGATCCTCACTCTGCCAAGAAATATAGCTTGGCTGCCCTGTTGTTTTCCTTCTTAATTTTTTTTTCTTTCTTTAAATTTCAGTAAATTGTCCTTGTATTTCCTTTTGAGTCTATAAGTTATTTTATCTAAAAGACCAAGAACCCACAAGAATCCTGTCTCCTTAAACTGGGGGACACTTGGATTCACTCAAGTCATAGTATTATTCCTTAGTAGGTGTTATTTTCATGCATTGTCTATTAAATTTGTTTCTATTTCTTCTTGAAAAAGCACCCAATATGCACAGTAAAATTGTTTCTTTAATGTATTCACAAAGTAATTATAATTTGAATTGCATAATGAACATATTTCATTAATACTTTGATATTTGAGAAAAATATTCACAAAGTCAACATTTTAGAATATTTTGTAAGTTTTTGTGTATTTCTTAGAGAATGTCTTAATCACCTTTATATTTTCTTCCCTCTTAGCACCCTCTCCTACCCCCACTGGATTTCATGCATTCTGTCATTTGGGTTAAGTCCTATAGAGTCAAGTTAATGTAAAGAAAAACAAAAAGAAAAGAAATTTTATAAATTTCCATTGCTGGAAGTATACTCTGAAGACTGTGTCTACAAGGAGAAACTCATAAAAGAATTTTTCACAGTGCTTCTAGCAAAATAGACTTTATCTATGCTCTGAGAAGTGCCTGACACACAGGAGGTTGGGAGACCAGAGAAGACCCAGTTTTCAAAGCCTGACTTTGCCTGCAGGAGTAGCTCCTTGGGAGTTTCATCAGAAACTATTGTCTGTAGGCAAGGTTGGCCTATTATTTTTAAGGTGTTTTGAATGCTTTTTAAAATAAATTTTCTTTAAGAATTGAGTGGTTAAGGAATTAATTTCTCAGGTTTATTTACTACATGAGCCAAGTCTTATACCCATGCCTAGAATGCAGAAAGCAGTAATACACTCAGTATGAATCACAGATAACAACAGTTGCATGATTTTTCCTGGGGAGACATCCTGGGTAGGACAGTGATCACAGACCAAAGAAACAATTCCACCCAAGTTAGTTGAGTGAACCTGTGAGTTTATTGGTTTTAATCTCAGGCTAGCAAGTGATATGCACAGAGATGCATCACTACAAAGCTGGCCTAGCTTAGGTGAAGACTCAAGTGTCTCCCAAGTAAAACGAAGTCCTTGACCTTGGAAGCTGTGATTACTCCCTGAGCTTTTAATTTTCATTCCATTCCTGAGTCTTAAAATGTTCTTCCCCTCCTCCATCAAGAAATATTTCAACTTGGAAGACGTAGTTACACAGAAACAACTAATCTGTGGACCAAAAATAAATGAAACACACTTAAACATGAAACAGAAATTTCATGGGAGATATTAGTCATCTATAATATCAGGTGTTCCAGGCTTGTAGACATAAAGGATATCTTCAGACTATTTTAGTAATTAAAAAAAGATTATTCTCCCTTAGTTAAGTCATATATAGTTGTTACTAGCCCAGAAAAGTGGGAAATTCACTGTAGCCGTCAATCAAGCCAGTACAGTATCTTAATTATCTCTTAGTAAAAAATTCATGGAATCTGTGGATGATTGGTAAGAATTTCCTTCTTTGAGATAATTATACTCATTTAATGGATTTGTGTCTGACTAAATTGTACATTATTTAGAAATGTTACTGCCTTTCTGAGCTAAAACAGTAAGTGTAAAAAGACTCGGACTAAACACTGATTTCAACTTTAAAAACTTAGTCAAGTTATATACATAAGCCATGTATGCATACGATAAAGTTAGAGTCACAGGAATTCCATAGTTTTTATATTTGAGCAGGTGAAGATTAGAAGGACATTTCCATAAAATTATGGGACATAACTATCCTGATCTTTTGTTGATTTTCCTGGGATGGATTGGAGAACAGTTTTGGGTACTGATGGCCAGGTTCTAATAGCTCACTAAAGAAAAGAGAACACATATCTATAGTGATACAATGTAAGTAGCTTCCATGCTGAATACAAAATAGCATAAAGGTGAAACCTACAGAGACCTGGAAGAGAGTTGTGCTTTAAAGTCATGAACAAATAAAGCTCCTTGTCAATTGGGAATCTTGGCATGAAAATAGAAATTCAAGATGGCTTATGCAGAGCATTTATTAGTATATCTATTATGTTCTCAACTACTGATTTTTAGTCTGCTCTTAAGCTCTTCATTTTCCATTTGAATAAAGTTGATTTGCTCTGAAACTTCTTGGATTCCTCCTTATTAATGACACACATCTCAACGGAAATCCAAGTCTCACATTTCCTGAAGATTTTGAATTTGGCCTTGATTAGGACAAAAAGTAAAAAGTCACTCTGTGTCAAATTAGCTAGAGCCTCATTATAAATAAGGGAATCTCAGTATTCTCAAGGGAACAAATCTAATGGAGAAGGTTTGACTTGACAATTCAATTGGTAATCATTCTCTACTTATGTTAGTGTGTAGTAGAGGGGCACATGAAAGAAAACCAGCCTTTCCTTTGCTCAGGATTTGGGCCTAGCTGTCATGAGGGAAGGTCGAAGAGAGCTCTGTGAACTCAGAGATACCTACTAAAACTGAAATGTTGTCTGAGGGAGAAGGTAATTTTCAGTCTTTATGATGAACAGTGTGTTATTCCTGGTAGCAAAACAAATGTTCAAGATTTCCTTGGCCATTTAGAGAAAATTCTCTTTATACATTACACAGTACAAAAAATAGTAATGATTATTTTCCACTCCAAGCAACTAAGTTCTCATTCATTTCATGTTTTCAAACATACTGTCTTTGCTAGTGGAAAACAATTGCTTTTCCAAAGGTGGCTGTGCCCTCAGGATCCACCTTGAGTTCTCAACAAAGCATTTCCTCACTGGTGCCTGATGATGGACAAAGAAGCATCTGGCTGACAAAAATATCAACTTATTTTGAAGTGTAAGTATGTTTTTTGCTTCAATGCTCTTTGTAAATGCTCAGCAAGAAGCTGGGGGTCTGGCAGAACTATGCTCCACAGAATTTAGAATAGAAATTTGCCCTAAGAGAATAAAGCAGAATAATGTGTCTGGAAGTTAAAAAAAAAAAAAAGTAGAAACACAGGCTATAATAGTAGTATAAAGACTGTGAAAATGCCACTGAATTCTAAATAGACAGAAATAAGCTAAAAGTGTATAAATTCATTTCAAGAACAACTGTCTTGTGCTGCTCAAACTTTCTCCTTTGAACTGCCATTTAAAATATTAATTGTGAGCCGGGCGTAGTGGCGCAGGCCTTTAATCCTATCACTTGAGAGACAGAGGCAGGCGGATCTTTGTGAGTTCAAGGCCAGCCTGGTCTACAGATTGAGTTCCAGGACAGCTGGGGCTACAGGGAGACCCTGTCTTGAAAAGACCAAAAAAAAATTAATTGTGAAAGAACACATATGACCATTTGAATAGAGACTCAGTGGAATTTTTATGCTGTGTTTTATCATATAAAATATTTTTAATCAAATTTTTGCTAAAGTTGGCAAAATAAAAGGAAACAGCATGCTCATTACATTCTCAAAATTTATTTCAGAATTAATGAAAGTACTCACGTACATACTTCATTCATAAGTTGATCTGGATCCAACAAAGTATGATCTTTGAATCATGGAATCTGCTTAAGAACAAGGTTTTAAGGTATAGATTATAAAGTTTAAATAGGTCAATCCTGTGCTAAAACATACCCTGCATGTATAATTCACTTGTCATTACCATATGGATTTTCTTATCCTTGTTTGGGATGGCATTATGCTTGTATTTGTATTTGAAACTATTGGAGGTTCTGAGGTTGGAAAAGTTCAGTTTGTATAAGGAAGTCAGACGTGCGAAGGGTGGTTCCAGCAAGTCACGGAAGAGCATGAGCTGTGGGGGCACAAGAGGACATTTTCACCTAGGATATCAGAATCCTTGTTCAGACCAGAATGAAAGAGAATTTCATTCCATGTAATAGAAAAAAGTGAGCAATCGTGATGATAACATCACAATACACTTCTATAGAGGCTATTGCAGACTTCTGCTGGGCATACCCTGGGAGAGTAACTTTGAAGTATTTATCACCCTGCTAATACTGACCATTCAAAAGCACCTGTCCATAGAAACTACATTCATTGGCTGGGAGTGATGTTGCATGCCTTTAACCCCAGCATTTGTCCATAGAAACTACATTCATAGGCCAGGAGTGATGGTGCATGCCTTTAACCCCAGCATTCAGGAGGCAGAGTCAGGCAGATCTCTTTGAGTTCAAGGCCAGCCTGGTCTACACAGTGAGCTCCAGGCCAGCTAAGACTCAAGGGAAGCCCTGCCTTGAAAAGACCAAAAAAAAAAAAAAAAAAAAAAGAAACTACATTCATTCATTGTATGTAATTATCCAGTGATTTGTATATGATTGAGGATATTGTTGGGAGCATATATACTGAAGATAGTTATTAAAATGCATGTTGAAATGAATGACCTAGGCATTGCAGGCCCTGTCTCTAATCTTAACCCTCTGGATGATAAAGCAGGAACCTTACTACAAGTTCAAGGAAAGTCTACACTATTTGGTGAGTTCTAGGACAGTCTGAGCTCTATGGAAAATTTCTAGGAAAGCCTGGGCTACATACTACATTCTAGGACAGCCTGAGCTATGCAGTGAATTCTAGGACAGCTTGCACAATAGAGGCCCTCTATCAAATAAAAAAAATACAAAAATTTAAAGTAATAAGAGGTTGATGTAATAAAGAAGAAAGGAATATATAATGATAAAAGAGTCAACCATGGATGCAGATATAACACTTATAAACGTATTTACACATAGCATTAGAGTCCTAAAATTCATGATACAAAATTAAAATCAGACCTTCATTGATCCATTTTGTATGCTGGATAGGCCAACAAGGCAGATAATAACCATGGAGAAAAAGACCTGCACAAAATTACAAGCCTACAAGACTATCTCTAAACTAACCACCAAAAGAAGAATATATCCTCTCCACAAGTACATAGGAAATATCTTGAAGAAAAATAAATTTTGAACCACAAAACAAGCTTCTATAGGTTTCAAGGAACTGAAGTACCGTTTATTATAATTATGTTATAAAATTATATATTTGTAACAGAAAGTAATTAAAATCTTCATAAATAAGTTAAAATTTAGATATGTGCTCTAAAATACAAAAAATGATTATTTTTTTAAATCATAAGTAAGTGACTAAGGCAGGATAAATATCACTGAAAGAATGTCAGCTTGAAGTTCTGTAGCTACAAGTCCCAGGTGGATCCGGCCAGCTCCATCAGCTTCTGCCTTAGTACCTGAGTGAGAGCCTTCAAGATGAAAGGATCCAGAAGCCGAAGGTGTCATTGCAGAATCACCTCCAGCAAACCGAGGGCCACCAGAAACATTTATCTCTTTGAAGACATGTCCCAAATTCATACAAGAATCTTTACCCCTTCTGAAAGGTTCTGTGTGAGTTCCAATACCACCAGCAGCCTAGAAACCAGAATTCCAGTCAATACACCCTTTGGGCAAAAAAAAAAAAAAAAAAAAAAAAATCTAAATGATCAAATTTAATTGTTGTACTCTAAAGATCAATCTGTCTTACAATGCTAAGTGCACTTATTCCATCATTAGTGGTCTCCAAATTATAACTTTTGTTATTAAAGTATAAAATGATACCTCCCCAGAAGGCCTCAAAATATTTTCTTTGAGTTGTGAGGCACTGTAAATTAAGAGAAAGGATACCTATTTCTAAGAATTGATGTGAAGACATGAACAGAAATAGCATTTCTGTTATAAAAGAAATACAAAGAATTATTAGTGGCCAAAGCAGCAGTGTTACATCCCAAAGCTTTTAAATGCCATGTATTGCTGGTTCAAGGAGGAGTTTGTCCTGAAGGTCATCAACAGCTTACCCTGTATCTATTCTGTTTGTCATACAGCTCTTCTCTGGTGCTTCCTGTGAGTGTTTGTGGCTTTTGAAGGTGGCCATATTGGGTTACAGTCCGCTGTGGCTTTCTGAGGTCCGTCTAGCTCCTCCCCCAAGGTCACCAGACAAATTGTCTGCAAGAGCTCCATCACTACATCTGCTCATCTTCCTGGGTTTTCTTTGAAATCTCCGCAGAAGTCACTGTGGTCTCCAAACTCTGGCTTTGTTTTCTTGCAACCTCAGAACCACGTGGACAAGAAGTCACCAGCATGAGCTTTGTCTGGCTGCTAGGAACAGAGAGCAGGCTTAGAGAGCTAGACAGCTCAATGCAGAGAAAAAGTTCCTCAGGCAACCTTTGTCATGTAGCATGATGGAGTCTATGAATGAGTTTTGTACCTCCAAACCTTGGAGCAAATCATAAGAGGCCAGCTTTGAAGATTTCTGAAATGTATTTGGACACTTCTTCCAGATTTCTTAACATCACTACAGAAAATAAGCACATCTAAGAAATTAATAAGTGGGAAGAAATCGATCTAAAACTGGTAGGGTTAAGATGAGTACCAATCCGAAGCAGTGGCCTCCTTGAACAAAAGACCCAATAGATTTTATCCAGGGAGCTCACACCACACACACACCACACACACACACCCACAGCCCCCCCCCCCACACACACACATAGCACTTTTTAGGTGAGCAAATTCCTGCTCAGGATCAGTTTAAGATAATAAAAGAAAGGATGGGTGGACATATTTAGGACATGTATGGAGGTTTGAATGAGAGTGTCCACCATAAGCTTCAAGTATTTGGATATTTTGTCCCCAGTTAATGGCACTCTTTTGGGAGGTTTAAGGACGTGTGGCCATGCTGGAGGAAGCATGTCACTGGAAAAGGGCTTTGACAATTTTTAAGCCTTGCCAGATTTCCATTCTGTCTCAGCTTTCTGTGCCTGCTTGAAGATGTGATCACTCAGCTTTCTGCTCTGGCCCGGTCTTTCCACCCTGCCTTCCCTGCCAATGGATCATTACCCCTAGAATCATAGACTCAAATAAACTCTTCCTTCTATAAGTTGTTATGAGCATGGTGTCTTATCACATCAAAAGAAAAGCACCTAATATATAAGTTGGTACCAGGAGGGGGTGTTGCTGTGAAGGATCTGATCTTGAGGGTTTTTGAGGAATAGGGAAGATTTGGGAAGTTTGGACTAGAGAAGCACCTGGATACTGGGAGCACAGTAGGAGCCTAAAAGAAAGTAGTGCTGAGAACAAAGTAGTTCCAGAGGTAAATAAAGTCTTAACCACTAACTGGGATGTTTGGCCAAAGCATCTAGCTGCTGGTTGTCCACAGACTAAAAGTTTCCCTGAGACTAAGTTGAAAAATAATGGGCTAATTTCTTTGGCAGAGATTTCAAGATACCCTAATACAGAAATGGCAGTGTGGCATTAATGGTGAATATTATGTAGTTCTACAGTAAAAGAGAGCAAATGGAGCAGAAAGAAATCCAGACTGTACAGTCTGGATTGAAAAATAGCACTAGTAAGCTTAATGTTGGAGCCAACACCTGTGCTGAGGAGAGGCTCTCTTTGATAAAAGCTTAAAGTTATTAAGGAAAGGCCTGTGGATGTCCAATGGAATGGTAGAAGGAGTAACCTCAGGGAGTGACCAAACTCAGCTAAACCTCCAACTTGTGAATGGAAAAAGCCCAAAGAGGTTCCTGCTCCTAGAAAACTGCTATGGATAAAACCTGCTGATGGGGATGAAGCAGGTGAGGGTCCATCCCAGGCTGGCAGCTATTCACACAGAGCTGAAGGGGTCACCTGTACTTTGTCCACCATTTCAGACAGCTGCCAAGACCAGGCAGTGCTCATCAGGGGCATCCGTGTATATAGAATGCTCTGACAGTACAAGAGGCCTTTATATGTCCAGATATGTGAACTGGTAGGCAAAGTCAGGTGTAATGTCAGAGAATAAGCAGCAAAGCAAGGATCACCTTCTCCTTCACAGTCAAGTCAACATAGAACCAAATGCTCTGGAACAGAGAGGCTGGAGTGGTATGAACCCTCAATAAAGATAAAGGAAGCTGTTTTGCTGTGAAGCTGTGAAGGTAAAGCCTGGTTGTCAGTGAGACCTGAAGACAGTGGAGATGCTGGAGCCCTGAGACATCTGCCAAGGAAAGCTGTACATAGTGAGTGGTATAAACCCTATGGAGAGATGAATGTTGCATGCAGCCAAACAGGAGGGGCTGGACCATCTCAACCCTTTCGCAAAAAATTCCCAAGAGTTAGATATGGAGCTATAAGATTTGGTGTCTCTCCTGCTGGGTTTCAGTCTTGTTTTTGTCTGGTATTTCCTCACTATGCCACCATGCCTCCCTTTTGGAATGGGAATATGTATTCAGTTTCATTTTATGTTGGAAGTATGTAATTTGGTTTTTGGTTTTACAGGAGCTTACACTTAAGAGATTACCTTGAGTCTCAGAAAACTGTGGACTCTGGACTTTGAAAAATATTGAGACTGGTGAGGACTCTGGGGAATTTTGTACATTAAATGCATTTTTCTTTTTTTTTTTTCTTTTTTTAAATTTTTAAAATTTCTTAAATTTTATTAATTTTATTTCTTTCTGTATGTGTATGAATGTACTGTCTGCATGCAAGTTTGTGCACCCGTGTCATGCAATGCCGTGGAGGTCAGAAGAGGGTGTCGGATTCCCCTGGAACTGGAGTTCTCCTGGAATTGGAGTTTCATACGGCTCTCGGCCGCCATGTGGGTGCTGGGGATCGAACCCGGGTCCTCTGCAAGAGCGGTCAGCGCTCTTAACCGCTAGGCCACCTCTCCAGCCCCTAAATGCATTTTTCATTGTATTTATTCATGAGCCTATGGGACCAGGAAGTGGAATGAGAGTGCTTGCCATAGGTCTTAAGTGTTCGAACATTTTGTCCCCAGTTGGTGGCACTGTTTCCTGTGACTGCTTGAAGATGCGATCACTCTACTTTCTCCTAGGGCAATCTCCTGTGATGCCTGTGAGGTCATTATGGACCCTTACCCTGAGAACTGAACCATAAGCTATAATAAACTCTCCTTCTATAATTGCCTTGGCCATGGAGTCTTATCACAGCAGCAGAAATGATCCTTAATGCAGAATGCTTGGGTCTGTCTCAAAGTTCAAATGTCAGAGAGAAATGCTTTGGGTATTCCCTGCTTGTGTCACAACGAGGTCAGAAAGGACTGTCAATAAGCATTAACATTCTTATCTTAAAAACTTCGGCTGAATTACAGCAAAGGATACTGCCACCCAGGACACTGAGCTCTTAAACATGAACTTTTGAGGTTACAATATATAAACTATAGTCCTCCCTTAAAGCATGGAGAAGCATATGAATGATATTTTTTTCCAAGGGTGATATAAAAACCTACACAAATATAAAAAGATATGAAACACCATTAATCACCACAAATAGGGATGAAAGCTACCAGGTAAAGTCTCTTCAGCATTGCTAAGACTGTAAGTTCTGCCATGATGGCTTCTAACATTCAAAAGGAAGAAGCAATTTAATGTCCATCAATGGACATAAATAAACTAGAATCATGCTAAAGAAACAGGTCAGGAAAAAGGATGGAGTAGAGTCTTGTGAAGGAGAGAGAAGGAAGGTCCAAAAGCTTTCATATCATGTAACACTACTCATTTGAATTGCTGAAATATGGGAAATACATAAATATAGAAGATAATTTAGTGAATGTTGATCTAAAAGGCTATGGAGCTATAGGAAGAGCCAAAGGATATTGATATTGAGTTTCCGTCTGAGATAATGAAATGTTCCAAAGTCAAGCATGGAATTAGCTGCATGAATCTGTAACTATAATAAAAATCATGAATTATACATTTATAATGTGTGAATTATCTCTCAACAGAGCTGTTAGAGAAAATTATTACCATTCACTTATATTGCTTAGCCTATCTGAATCAAGGGCTTTTCCACATAGCCAGCAACTCCAGTTTAATTGGCAACTTCATCTTTAATGGAAACCAGTATAATAAAGCCAAAGAAAGGAAAACCCTCAAGCATAAGGCCTTTGCCAAAAAAAAAAAAAAATCTGTCTTCAGCAAACATGTAAATAAAGAGGAACCAAAAATTTCTCAGAATAAAGGAAATGAGATGGAAACTCATCTTACATATGAAACATAATATTTTCTAATCCATATTTGAATTATTTGAATTAAAAGCATGACTATGACTCCCCCTGTTCCCTCTGAGACCTTTGTATTTTCTAATTCTGCTCACATAGAACAAAAACAGGCTTAAGAATGAAATACCCAACCTGGAGTGGTAGAGTACAACTGCCTTTGAGAGAAAATTTGAGCTGTGGACATCTTTGCATCTTGATGTTATCAATGTGAAGAAACAGAAAAAGGAGTTTGAAGAAAAACATCTGAGATTTGAAATCAGATTAAATTTTTTTGAAGATTATTATTTTGTCAGTAGTGAGGGTCACATGTCTCTATATAAAACATAAACATTTGTGTATACATTCATATATGTATATGCAGGTAAGCATGTATTTAAAAACATTTGTTTTAAATATATATATATATATATATATATATATATACACACACGCACTTTTTTTTGGTCTTTTTTAAGAGAGGGTCTCCCTGGAGCCCCAGACGAGGCTGGCCTTGAACTCACAGAGATCCATCTGCCTCTGCCTCCCGAGTGCTGGGATTAAAGGTGTGTGCTACCACACCCAACAAAATATTTTATANCCCCCCCACCCCCACCCCATCCCAGGTCATGTATTCTGCCATAACTGTCCTGCATCTTTCAGGTTTATTTCTGTATGTGTATGAATGTACTGTCTGCATGCAAGTTTGTGCACCCATGTTGTGCAATGCCGTGGAGGTTAGAAGACGGTCTCGGATTCCCCTGGAACTGGAGTTCTCCTGGAATTGGAGTTTCAGACGGTTCTCGGCCGCCATGTGGGTGCTGGGGATCGAACCCGGGTCCTCTGTAAGAGCGGCCGGGGGCATTTATATTAGAACCTGAACACATATAGGAAATTTCAGGGCCTGGAGAGATGGTTCAGCAGGTGATGGCACTGGCTGCTCTTCCAGGGGATGCAGGTTTTTTTTCCCAGCATCCACATGGTGGGTAACAACTGGTCATAACTAGTCCCAAGGTATCCCTCACCCTCTTCTGACCTCTGCAGATATTGCATGGGCAGGTACACTTACATTTGGGCAAAACACTCACACACATAAATTAAAATAAAGAAATTTCATTTGAATCTTTTTTTTTTTTTTGGTATTTTTGAGACAGCTTCTCCATTTAGTGCCAGTTGGCTTAGAGCTCTCTGTGTAGACCATACTGGCCCTGAACTCACAGAGATCTGCCTGCCTCTGCCTCCCAAGTGCTAGGATTAAGAGCATGTGCCACCACGCCCAGCTCATTTAAATCTTTATACTGTTGCTTATGCTTGAGATTTTCTGTGATAGCACATTTTAAAAATAAGTGTGTTATACTGTCAATTTTAGTGTTATTACAGAGCCTTCTCTACTTAATAGCATTAGTTATATTTAAACACATTGAAATTGTGTGTCAAGATCAGGGAATGGTTTTCTTAACTGTCATAAGCTCATATTTGCTTATCTTTGTAATTATTTTGAAGACTATGTGAACTTTTTTGCATAAAATTATAACTATGTTTCCTATAGAGATCCAACATAAATTAATATGTAATAGGGATAAACCGACTATCTCTGGGTTAAAGTTGAACGTGTTTTCTTATTAATTAAAGATTGTCTGCATTTTTAATTAATTCTGTACATTTTAGTCACACTAATATTTTTAATTGCTTTTAGCATGTCAAGGACCTGTATGATACTACTTGGCAAGTATGTTCTAACTCATCTTGCCTCCCTACAGTCTCAGCTCTTTATACGTCTTTCCACTACAGGATACTTCCTGCTATTGTTCTTCCCTAACCAGAGCACATCCATTTGATCATGATAGGTGTGAACACTAGTCAAAGCTGTCCAGGTGGGAAAACAACTCAGGAAATCTGCCAGTTTTCAAATCCTTTCTGCCAGCTTTCATAAGCATTGTAATGATGAGAAACTCCTGATATGCAGGCACTGGGTCCTAGGAAGAGCATTCAAATGATGCAACAGAGCTATGCACTCAACCAGAACATTCAGACTATGATCATGTGAACCTTTCCATCTGTGGATGAATTAAAAGTAAAATAGGTGCCATCCTCTGAGCTGTTTAACATAAATCGGCACAGTGCCCTTTTTTCTCCAGGCCTCTAAGAGCATTTCACCCTGGAGATGCAAAGGAATCTGTGTGTCAGGCACTTCCTTGTGTTGATCCAAAGAATCTCAGTTGCCTTAATTCCCACCTTCAAAGCCAGAGAGCCTTAGGAAACTAGTTATCTGCTCTTGTTTTGTCTCCTAATATTTTTGTCTCATTAAAGCACATCTTATGGGATAATTCTCAAAACACATTTTCAGTAGTATTATCCCTAGCTTCCAGGACACAATGGTTTCCATTTCCTACTATATCAGAGCTTCAGGTTTTTCCTAAGTCAATGTCTGATAGACCATAGGACTGCAAGAGTGCATCAGTTAAAAACATAGATATTTGTCCTTTACTCTGCAATCATACAAGAAGGTATTTCACAGCATGTGGGGTGCCTTCCTCAGAGCAGGCTCAGCCACCTCTTGCCTCGCTTTACAGGTGGACAGTGAGCATGCTCCACTGTTGTCTTTGGTGGCAGTATTCAGCTGAAGACAGATCCCTTGCCAAAAGCTTGCAGATTTTATAATCACCTCAGCCATGCCTCCTAGCCATAAGTCTTCAATATGGAAGGCAATCACAGTGTGTTGGGGCTCACCATCTATATCTGACAAGAGAAAAAAAAATTGCTGAAGAGAATAAAATATGTTGGTTCGTATCTACAGCTATGGATGGAAAACAACTATTACTGAACAAAACATTTTTTTTTTCGATTTTTCATGTGACGTAATTTGGGGAAAAATCCCAAATATTCTTCATGGAACTATAATGTTTACATTCAGGAAAGGTCCATCCAGAATGAGGATAGACAAGCAGTGTCTGTGGTCCTGACAATATCTCCTTAAAAAAAATCAATACAAAATATATGAGTTGTGCATTTAATTATGCTATACTTCATTGACATAATTTGTTTTAAAAGTAAATATTAAATTCTCATAAAGCATCCTAATACTAATTAAGATAACAAAATAGAATATAAGTAAAATATTTGGGGCCAACACCTACAAAATCCTAGCTGTTTGCACAAAGGTACTTATAACATTTCTACTTGAGTGGAAAAGTAATTTAAGTGGACTGGAGAGAACATTCCAACCCAGAATACGGTTGAGAGGGTCATTAATTACTCCTAAGAAGCAACACAATTGAAAGAACACCAAAACCTGGTCAAGAAAGAAAGGTTTATTAACTCCTGGCAGAAATGTTATTATGTACACCTTAGTTTCACTTTGTTACTAACATAGAAACATACAATAATGGAGATGAGACTGCTGTTAGCTATGTTGAACTTTCCTTCATATACTTCTATAGAAGAAACTTCAATTGCTATTTGCCATTGGAAATGCTTGAACAGTCTTGTGCTGGATATATACTCACTCTCATGCCAGAGGCAATCTCACCTGTTGTACAATATTAAAAAATTATGATTCATATCCCAAAAAATATAAGTACAAACTTCTTGAGAAAAATAACAAAAATATAGTTATTATGACTTTCCTGAAACCTAAAAGTGCTTTCTTTTTTTTTTTTTTTTTTTTGGTGTTTTCGAGACAAGGTCTCCCTGTAGTCCCAGCTGTCCTGGAACTCACTCTGTAGACCAGGCTGGCCTCAAACTCACAAAGATCTGCCTGCCTCTGCCTGCCTCTGCCTCCCGAGTGCTAGGATTAAAGGCGTGCGCCACCACGCCCGGACAAGGAGTTTTTTTTTGTTGTTTTGTTTTTTTGTTTTTTGAAAAGGAGGAGGATAGACAGTTTAAGGCCCCAAAGCTTATATGCTCTTTTTTTTGTTTGTTTTAACTTTTTGAGACAGGGTCTCCCTATAGCCCTAGCTGGCCTGGAACTCACTCTGTAGACCAGGCTGACCTTGAACTCAGAGATCCACCTGCCTCTGCCTCCCAAGTGCTAGGATTAAAGGCATGCGCCACCATGCCCGGCTTAAAAAGTGCTTTCTTTTGAAAAGAAAGTTGCATTGAAGTTTATATTGATTTATATTTCCAATTGATTTATCATTTTTAATTCTGTTTTGAGATAATTTATACCTCTCTTTGTAAATTAAAATAATGGTTGAAGGCCCTTTTCTTTCTTAGAACCAAAAGTGTTTTATATATTTTTTTTAATTTACACATACATAATGGTATATCTTGTGTATTGAATGGGGGTCTAAAATGAAATCCACTCTGGTGACTTATATATATGTATATATATATACACATATACATATTATAATAGACATATAATAGACAAATCAAGAAGCAAACTGTGTGCATCCTGGGACCAAGAATTCCATAAAATGTTGAGCACCGATGTCATATGTTTTCAGAGACTGAAACATTGAAATTGCATGCACTTCTAAGCTATATAACATGAAAACAATGAAAAGATGGTTCTGCTTCTAAATAATAAAGGCTAGGGAACGGGCTCGGTGGGTAAAAGTGCTTTCATGTAAGCACTGGACGTGAGTTTGAATCCTGGGAACCCATGCAAATCCAGGCATAGGCATACCTTCCTGCAACTGTGATCCCAGCACTCCTACAGCAATGAAGGAGGTATGCCAGGTGTGGGCAGGAGAATTCCAAAGGCCTGAGGGCTGGCTGGCAGGTGAACATAGCCTTGAGATGAACAACACAGGGACAGTTCAAGACGGAATAAGACTCAAGAACCAGCATTTGAGGTTGTACTGTGACCTCTACCCACAGTCACACACATGAATGCAAACACACACACACACACACACACACACACACACACACATACACACACACACACATCATGCACACAAAGTCTTAAAAATAAAACTGTGTTTACACTGTACAGATGATGATAACCATTCTTTCTTTACTGTCCCTGTAGTCTATAATGGGTATATAAATTGATCTTTGGGGCTGGAGAGATGGTCCAGTGGTTAAGAGCACTGACTCCTCTTACAGAGGACCCAGGTTCCGTTCCCAGCACCCACATGGCAGCTAAGAACCTTCTTTAACTCCAATTCCAGGGAAATCTGACACCTTCTTCTGACCTCCGTGGCACTGCACACGCACACATGCATACACATACACATACACACACACACACACACACACACACACACACACACACACACGTTTGATCATATTGTCCCAGTCATTCTCTTCCTTTCCCCTCCCAGTGGACTTTTTCCTCTCCACAAGTCCCCTCTTACTTGCACATCTTTATATTTGTTTACAGTCCACCATACTTGACCAGCAACCCCTGCATGAGTAGGGGTGGGGATTGTTTACTTGAGCAAGGTTTACAGCATGGATCAGGGTGACTAATCCTGCCCCAGTGAGGATTCACTGACTGTACCTCCCATGGAGGGTTGGGAACCTTATGAATCCTTCCCCAGACAGGATGTAATATTGATTATTGTATTTTAAATGATTTATAAATTTTTGCATAGGGTTGTTAGTGGTAGCCTACACTTACACACATTCTTGTAGGTAGCTTAGATTCCCATCTTGTTCTCTACAGTCAAGAAATTTTCATTATAATTGTGGCCTTTCAATGTGATGTCTAAACAATATGCATTTAATGAATATGATGAAGTTTCAATTTATTACCTTGTGGTTTGTTGATACCCTATACATTCCTTGTCACTGCTACTCAGTTTTTGTGCTTTCTCTGGATTTATTGACTGCTTTCATGATTCCATATTGATGTTTTAGAAATATCTGTTTATGTATTTTTATATCTGTGACTTCTCCAAATCCTCTTTATGATTGCCTCATATGACAAACTTTCAGTTGCTTCAATATACATGTGTTCATTTTCCTTTATGCCCAGTAACATCGTGTGTCCCAAATATACTCAGAATATAATTTTATACATATAACATATACATTATAACATATAATGTGAAAGTTGTCCATAATTATTACACAGAGGAAACTCTTAATTATTACACTTTATCTCCATTTTATGTACTATCCTATCTTAAATCTTTACATTTTCTTGAAGGTTTGGGTTGTGTTAATCTTTAATATCACCAATAATTTTTTTTCTCAACATTTTTTTTTATTGATGCTTTGTGCATTTCATACATCATTTTCCAATTCAGTTCAGGCATATCTCCCCTTCCCTTCACCCCCACCCCCACCCCAACCGAGATCATGCATTCTGCCATGACTGTCCTGCATATCTCTCTCAGTTTTTTTTTCCCATTTTTTAGCTATAAGTGATAATCCATGAGTACAAGCATCCTTCATGTAAAACCAATTTGCAGGCTGTTGTGCCCAAACACCCACAGCCCCACCTTCCAGCGCGGGGTGAGGGGTTGTATGTTCAATCAGGTTAATCAAATGAGGGTCCAGACTACATTGCTGTAGTTTCACCCTTCACCCCAATCGCAGCCCTTACATTCTACCACGCCCCCTCTTCCGCAGATTATTCCCTGGGCTTAGAAAAGGGGCACAAGTGGATGAGAAGCGAGTGGACTGTTCTGCTTCACCAATAATTTTTAAGTGAATACCCCTGTATAATTCTTTCCTCTCTTCTTTGATTTTCTTTCTTTTTTCCTTTCCCTTTTTTCTCTTTGCATCTTCTCTCCACTTCTCTCTTCCCCTTGCGTGTCCAATCCCCGCCTGGCCCTCTCCTTTCCCTGTCTCTTTTCCTCTCTGCCCCCATCTTCTCTCCACTCTCCTCCTCTCAACTCTACTTTTCTCCTTTCCTCCTCTCTTTCATTCTCTTTTCTTTTTCCATTGACTTATTTTTTTGGAAGTCCAAGTAATTTAAAAATCTAGACGATTTTAGTAGTTTTTAGTTATTACTTGATAATCTAATAAAATATTACTCCTCTGTAATGTCCACCATTTGGTCTTTAGCTTCAATAGATTAAGTTAACTAGTTATTATAACTTAAAAATTATTTTGTAAGTTCTAGGTACAGGCAACCAGTATAAGTAGCATTTATCAGGGTGCAGAAAAGAGAGGACCTTGCTAGAACATGGAATAAAAGCCCAGGGTTATAAGAAACCACTCTGAATTACCAAGAAGGTTCCTATAACATGAAGAATATTTGTAGAAAAGAGGGCATCCAGGAAGATAGAATAGCTAAATATTTAACCTGCTGATAGAAAATAATGATGTAACCAGTACAGTAAACAGAGACACAGGTATTTTATTTTCCATTTTTCTCATATTCTGTTTCTCATGTGTGTTTCACTGTTTCCTTGACTGAATTTACACTGCCGAGGTACTCATACACACAGAAAAGGTTCATGTGTGATTCAAAAGGTTCTTTGTAATGTTTAAAGTGTGCGGTAGCTAAAGAATAATGGATGTGACATTTGTTCTTTCTATCAAACTGTCCAAATATTTGACGTCAGATGCCGATCAACAATACCGATCTGAAAGGGAGTCCAGGGAACCAAGAGACTGCCTGGGGCCCTGGAGCGTCCCCGATCTCGTCCCCTCCTGTGTTCACAGCATGTTGGTTCCTGCTCTGCATCTGTGTGTATATTTCATGCCTAACTCTGGAATATTCCCAGAGGTGATTCATACTTTTCTGCAGTTCATTTTTCTCCTCCTTACCTTTTCATACCAGCCACATCCTGTTATGTGACTCTGTGAACATAGGACTTTAAAAGCTCTTTTCTTATACTGAATGAGTAAATGTGACAGGAATATCATTCTCAACAGACAAGAACACGACATGCTGAGTTAAATGAGTTTAGCAGCTTTTAATGCCATTTCTGTTGTATCGAAATAGCCCTGGTACTGTGGATGTCATTTGCTTAAAGCAGACTAAAGGGGAGAACTCTGCTCTGTGTTTCCATCTATGCAGAGCGATCTCACTGGATGCAGATTGGACCCAGAGAGTCCTGTTAACTGGAGATTAAGCCTTGACAATCAAGCTGCTTGCCAATACATTTCAAACTCCTCTATTCAAGTCATTCAACAGCAGCAGACTCGCAAAGCAATTAAAGTCAGCCGGTCCTGTTTCTTTTTCTCACAATGGGGCTTGACTGCCTGCAATTCCATTTGCTCTGAATGGAAACTGGAAAGGGCCAGGGATGTACCGAAATCCTACAAAACACGGCTGTCTCTCCTGGGACATTTTTAAGGGATGGGGTGATGGCAAAACCTTTCTAGCAGAAAAAAAAATGAAACCGGAAGAACTAGCTTAAACAGAGCCACTATCTTAAACAAAACCCAAACTTTGCTCATCACTTATAAGCACTGTCTTTTAAGCAATATTAATTCTAAAGCAATATTACAGACACATTATGTAGGAAATTAAAAGAAATATTTTTGTCAGGCATAATCTAAGTGGTTATGTGTTACGTGCATGTATAAATTTCTATAATCTAAGTGGTTATGTGCATGTATAAATTTCTGTCCGTGCTCTCATTACCCAATTTACTTTGCCTGGAATATACCCTTGTTTAACTTTCTGTGATTAAATAGATATGATTGTTCATCTTGTATGCTTACAATAGTGAAATATTAAATAATCAAATGGTTAAATCAGACAAACTCACAAGTATTTGTATATGGTTTCTGAGGTTTATTTTGTGTTATCTGTGTCCGTAGTTTCTAATTTTGTTCTAGTTATTTATTCATTTTTACTTTACATGTACTTTTTCATGTAAATATGTAAGTATAAGAATGTGTGCACTACCTAAGGAGGGCTAAAGAGGGTGTGAACCATCAGGAGCTGGAGTAACAGATGGATGGCTGCTAGCTGCCTTGTGGGTACTGGGAACCAAACCCAGGTCTTCTGCAAGAATAGTCAGTGCTCTTAACTGCTGAACCATCTCTCCAAGTGTCTGTATGTCTGTGTGCATTTCACAAGCAGTTAGAAGTATGAACTTGGGTTTAGAGAGAAAGCTCAGTGGTTACCAGCTGTTGCTGTCCTCAGCACCTATATTGGTCAGTTTACAATCCCCTATAACTCCAGCTCCAAGGGATCTTATGCCCTCTTCAGGCTTGTGAGTCCCTGCATGTATGTGACATGCACACACAACATGCACCCTAATGAATTAAAAAAAAACTTTAAAACTCATGAACTCTTAAAAAAAAAAAATATAAATATATATATATAATATATATATAGATATATATAGATAATCATATATTTAGGTAGTTTCAGTAGGCGGCATTCCGTAATGCTTTGACACCTTGTTTGTGTGGCTCAAGATTTATTTGATTGGTTCAAATTATTTTTTTTTTTTTTTTGGTCTTTTTGAGACAGGGCTTCCCTCTAGCACCAGCTGGCCTGGAACTCACTCTGCAGACCAGGCTGGCCTTGAACTCACAGAGATCCACCTGCCTCTGCCTTCTGAGTGCTAGGATTAAAGGCGTGCACCACCACACCCTGCTTAAAGATGGACCTTAGCCACCATGTGGGTGCTGGGAATAGAGCCCAGATCCTCCCCAAGAGCATTCAGGGCTCTTAACTGCTGAGCCATCTCTCCAGCTCCTTGATTGGTTCAATTTTATGATTGAAGAACTTGCTGTTCTTGCAAAGAACCAGGGTTTTGTTCCTAGCAGCCACATGTTGGCCCACAACCATCTGTAAATCCAGTTCCAGAAGATCTTATGCCCTCTTTAGGCTACTGTAGTCAGTTGCCTAAAGAGGGCATAAGTTTGATTTTATGTGCATATGTATTTGGCCACTTGTATGTAAGTGCATGTGGCCAAACACATATGCACATAAAATCAAAACAAACAATACTTTTAAAATGGGGTTATGGTTCATATACATTTTACAACATACTATTTTATGAAACAGCATATTGAAGACTTTTAGGGATAATCTGAAAATGTTATGTATATCAAAATAAATTTAAGTATTTATCATAATTTTGATGTCTGCTCAATATTTTTGAATGTAAATATCTCTTACATTATTTAAAAATCCCTTTTAATGGGCTGGAGAGATGGCCTAGCGGTTAAGAGTGCTGACTGCTCTTGCAGAGGACCAGGGTTTGATCCCCAGCACCCACATGGTGGCTGAGAACCGTCTATAACTCCGATTCCAGGAGATCCAGTTCCAGGGGAATCCGATGCCCTCTTCTGACCTCCGCAGCGTTGCACAACACAGGTGCACAAACCTACATGCAGACAGTACATCCATACACATAAAAAAATGCCTTTTTATGGCTGCCTTTGATGTTTCCATGTCTTAATATAATAAAAACACTTCAGCGCATTTTTACCTAAAATACTATGAATTTGACATCATTTACTGTGTATTAATTAATATATAATGGCAAAATAGAGAGTTGGTTAAAACCTTCTATGAATAAGTAAGAATCTTTTTTTTTGTTGTTGTTGTTGTTGTTTCCAAAATGTATTATGCCCAACTGCTTTGTACAAAAGCTCAGGGGGCCCTACACAAGAAATACTTACAACTGGGTAGTTGGCACTAGCATCCACAGATGAGGGATACCATTCGTCGTTTGTTTTTCTGGGACTGTGTTACTTCACTCAGCATGATGTCCTCTAGCTCCAGCCATTTTCCTGCAAAGCTCATGATGTCGTCTTTCTTTACTGCTGCATAGAACTCCATTGTGTAGATGTACCACATTTTCTCTATCCACTCGTCAGTTGAGGGGCATTTAGGTTGGTTCCAGCTCCTTGCTATTGTGAAGAGAGCTGCAATAAACATGGCCGTGCATGTATCTCTGTGGTGGCGTAAGTCTTGAGGGTACATGCCCAGGAGTGGTATGGCTGGGTAAGTAAGAATCTTATAAGATTTTTCTAACTATCACACCAATAGGTGCAGGAACTTCCCCTTCATATATTGTCATAGAATAAATTTGATTGTCATTGTTTTATCTATTTGAAACCATATAAGTAACAATAGCATAAGAAATGAACAAAATCTGCACTGCACTTGTGAATCTGACACTATAGGTTTATCAGTAAATTCTGCTAAGTTAACACCACACAAAAAAACCTAATTATTTCTAGTAATACTTTAGACTTTATGTTCTCTGAATTATAAATATGTAATTTATGGCAAATGATCAGTGCAAATAAATAAAACTGAAGCTGAGAAGTATCTCAGTTGGTAAACTGCTTGCCACACAAGTATGGATGTCAGTTCAACACCCCTATACCAAATAAAAATGCTGGGTGGGGCACCACAGGTTTGTAATCCCAGTTCTGGGGAGGAAATCATTTGGACTCACTTGTCAGTGGACCCTTACAGGTGAAATCCAGCCCTGATCAAGTAAGTGAATGGGGATTACACACAAGGCTCACTTGACATCTGTGTGCATGTGTACACATGTTTACATAAACCTGTAAACATGCATATACATACATGCAAATACACATGCATTCTTTTTTAAAAAACAGAATGAAAATAACTGCTCTTATTTTGAAAATTCTCACTAAAATTTGAATTTAATAAATGTATTTATATAAATGTTATAAACAAAGCTGATGACTAGGCAGAGGGTGAATGAATATCCATGCACATGTACACTTATACACAAACAAACACAAGACAAGAACTCAGAGATTCCCCACTATAGCACTGGATGAATATTCTATTAATATACATAAATTATGAGAAATACACATCCTAATACAATCTAAACTCCTAACCTTTCAATATTAGATATTGATGTGCTGCATTCTTTGAACATGTGAAAGTGTTTGCCCAGAATTTGGAAAACAAAAAACACTGAATCTTATCCAGCTTCCACCTACTGCTCAAGTCAACAGACCACCAAGGAACTCTTAATGATATGCCACTTTGTAGATTAATATAATTCAGGTCCTTTACATTCATATAGGAAATTTTCTCAGTACATTCAGAAATAAAACAGAAAGGTAATGTACAGGGTTGAGTAAAGAAAAACATTTCTTAAATAAAATTCCCCAAAGCTGTTATCCTATGTTTCTGTGATAATTCAAATGTCCCAAATATATTTCTGTGGTCTTAACTGGATACAGTGGATATTGCCAAACTTATCCTTTGTTTTCTCTGACTATGTCTATTCTAAGGCTTTTTGTAAATATGTGGGAGAAAGAAACAATGAATAACGTGGAAGAAATATCCCCAAACACATCAGTCAATTTCTACTGACTGTCAAACATACCCCTTAAGACAGATGAAGATCTACCTCGCCCTGGATGCTAGGTAGATGGTAAACATTTTAAAAACTGTTGAAAAAGAATCTACAGAATAAGCTGCAAACTTATGCATAGCTGCCTGGATTCATTCATGAAGTGAGAGTTCAAGGTGCAAAGTGCAGGAATGAGTGTGGTCTGGGTGATCATTTAGTGATGGTCCTTTTGCTCAGAGTATCTCAGTCACCAAAGAGAATTGAGCAGGTGCTGATTCAGGAGTCAAAAGGCCCCATCCTGTGTCTTTTCTTATTATGAGAAAAATGAACTTTAGAATAGAAACTTAAAGAACCTTTGGGGCTGGAGAGATGGCCTAGCGGCTAAGCGCAGTCTGCTCTTGCAGAGGACCCGGGTTTGATCCCCAGCACCCACATGGCAGCTGAGAACCTTCTTTAACTCCACTTCCAGGGGAATCCAACACTCTCTTCTGACCTCCGCAGCATTGCATGACACAGGTGCACAAACCTACATGCAGACAGTACATTCATACACATAAAAAAATAAATAAAATTTAAAAAATTAAAAAAATGCACATAGAGAAAAGAGTACCAATTAAATTGAAACACAAAGAGAGATGAACAAAGAGCTGGTGAGACTGTCCAGAGCCACGGAGAACTTGTAGATCCTGCTCAACAGAGAGACCAGAGAGTTCCAGGTTTCCAGGGCCACAGATTTCAGACCTCCCGCTTATGCTGCCTGGAGGACACAAGGGTGGGATTCCCGAGGTCACACATGGACCATAGGCTGGAGTGCTCCTTGCCGCTGCTTCCTCCTGTCTACCTCTGCTGCCCCAGCTGCTACCAGACAGTGAAGGAAAGGCAAGAAAACAGACACCAGCATTTGAAGCGCTTCCAGCCCACCCATGATCTCTACCCAGGAAGAGCAAAGCAACCCTCAGTCTCCTGCTGTGAAACACATGTATTTTGCCTACATTTCTAAGTTGTGTGATAATTACTCAATAATTGCAAAATATAATGCATCATTAAGCTTAAATAAGGTAGAAATAGTACTCCCACCCGTATCCCATTATGATGTTAAAACATCAGTAAATCCACACCCTGAGGACAAGACCAAAAACAAAATAAACCCAAGTTTAAACCTTTTATTCCTTTCAGCAAAATATCCCAATTTATTTTATTGAGTCTGCATTTGGAGAAGAAGATGACTGGAAATCAATGTGAGGTATTTCACCCTCCTCATGATTGATCAACTCTATTGTGCACTTTTTCTAACTCTGCCCTTAAACTCCAGCATCTTACATCACCGTGTCTTCCATCCACTATGCCTGGCATCTCATTTTATCACTGATACTGCTCAACAGAGAAGATTTGTTGCTGATGATTTTCTGCAGAAATATCTATCACTGTTCTAGAAACTGCATAATACATGGGTCTTGTTATACTCATTTCTGAGCAGTTTAAAAAGTCTCATTAATACAACCAAAAAGGAGAACTATAGACCCATCTCCTTAATGAACACAGATGCAAAAATTTGAAATAAAATACTTGCAAATCACATACAGATCCACATCAAGAAGACCATAAACAAAATGACCAAGTTGGATTCATTCCAGAAATGCGGGGATGATTCAATATATGAAAATCATTAAATATCATCAAACACATAAATGAACTAAAAGACAAAAACCATACAATCATCTCAATTGATGTGGAAAAAGCCTTGGACAAAATCCAGCATCCTTTCATGCTTAAAGTCCTAGAGGGAATTGGATTGGAGTGATCATTCCTCAATGTAATCAAAGCCATATACAGGAAACCCACAGCCAATATCGGAGTGATCATTCCTCAATGTAATCAAAGCCATATACAGGAAACCCACAGCCAATATCATCCTAAATGGGGAAATGACAGAAGCATTCCCCTTAAAGGTAGGAACTCAGCAAGGCTGCCCCCTGTCAACACTCCTCTTCAACATAGTGCTTGAAACAATTGCTAGTGTAATAAGGTGAGAAAAGGAAATTAAAGGATACTAACTGGAAAAGAGGAAGTCAAGTTATCCCTTTTTGCTGATGATATGATTGTTTACTTAAGGGATGCTAAGAACTCCACCATAAAATGATTAAGAGCTTCAGCAATGTGGCAGGATACAAAATTAACCTAAAAAAATCAGTGGCCTTCCTTTATACCAACAACAAGCAACTGAAGAAGGAATAGAAGGAGACCTTCCCACTCACAATAGCCTCAAAAACAATAAAATACCTAGGAGCAAACATAATGAAAGACACCAAAGATCTCTACAACAAAAATTTTAAACCTCTGAAGAAGGAAATTGAAGAAGACATCAGAAGATGGAAAGACCTCCCATGCTCATGGATTGGGAAAATAAACATAGTAAAAATGGCCATTCTATCTAAATTAATGTACAGATTCAATGCAATCCCAATTAAAATCCCCAAGAATTTCTTCACAGGCTTGGAAAAAAAAAATCCTTAATTTTATTTGGAAAAACAGACCCCGAATAACCAAAACAACCCTGAGTGAAAAGAGCAATAGAGGGGCGATCTCTATACCAGACTTTAAACTATACTACAGGACTATAGTTATATAGTCATAAAACAGCTTGGTACTGGTACAAAAAACAGACTAGTTGACCAATGAAACAAAACTGAAGATCCAAACCTGAGTACATATAATTTCAGCCACCTCATATTTGACAAGGGGACCAAGAAGACACAATGGAGGAAAGACAGCATCTTCAGCAAGTGGTGTTGGTGAAACTGGATCACCACCTGTAGAAGAATGAAATTAAACCCCAACCTCTCACCCTGTGAAAAAGTCAATTCCAGATGGATCAAAGACCTCAACGTGAAAGCCAAAATTCTGGAGGCGATAGAAGAAAAACTTGGCAGCAGACTATAAGACATAGGTGTAGGAAAAGACTTCCTAAATCAGACAGCAGCTGCGCAAGAAATAAGATCAACAATTGACAAATGGGACCTCATCAAGTTCAAAAGCTTCTGTACATCAAAATAAACAATAAAGAAAGTGAAGAGAAAACCCACAGAGTGGGAGGGAACCTTCACTGCAGCTACTTCTGACAAAGCATTGATTTCCAGAGGATACAAGCTACTCAAAAAACAAAGAAGAAAGAAAAAAAAAATGAATCACTCAAAAGATGGAGCAAAAAACTGAATAGAGACTTCATAGAGGAGGAATTAGAGATGACTGAGAAACATCTCAAAAATGTTCAACATCACTAATAATCAGGGAAATGCAAATTAAAACCACTTTAAGATATCTTCTCACTCTGATAAGACTGGCTAGGATCAAGCAAACAAATGATGCCAGGTGCTGGAGAGGTTTTGGGGAAAGGGGAACACTCATCCATTGCTGGTGGGAATGTAAACTTGTACAGCCACTATGGAAAGTAGTGTGGAAAACACTTGGAAAACTCAAAATGAGCTTGCCATTTGACCCAGCCATAGCACTCCTGGGTATATACCCATAAGACTCATCTTACTGCAGAAATACATGCACAGCTATATTTACTGCAGCTCTGTTCACAACAACAAAAAGCTGGAACCAACCCAAATGTCCCTCAACTGACGGGTGGATAGAGAAAATGTGGTACATGTACACAATGGAGTTCTATGCAGCAGTAAAGAAAGATAACATCATGAACTTTGCGGGTAAATAGATGGAATTAGAAGATATTATGTTAAGTGAAGTAACACAGTCCCAGAAAAACAAACGACAAATGGTATCCTCATCTGTGGATGCTAGCATCAATAACCCAGTTGTAAATACTTCTTGTGGGGAGGGATGCATATTGGAAAGAACAACAACAGAAAGACTGCATCAAAAACTGACTGAAATGGTAAAACTGGAGGGGTGGGAGGGGTGCGAGAGGGACAAATTAACAACATACAGTCACCCAAAACAGCTTGGGTAAATTTAATGAAATTTATACCTTGATTCCAGCCTATAGGTATGTGTACTACAACTGCCTTTTTGAGACTCATGGATCAAAAAATAAAAACCTAAAATAAAAAGGAGGGGGGGATCCAGTTATATATTAAACCTTTTTGTCAAATTTTCAATTTAATCTTGAAACTAACTATGGGAGATTTGTGTGTTCCCACAGATCAACTTAATGGCTGAGAAAGAAAAGATACAGCTTTGCATTGTGCAGGATGTACCAAGAAATACCAGCAGAGAAGTTGGCCCATCTAAGCATTAAAAGGAAGAAAAGCCTCAGACTGCTACAGACATCAAAAATCTCTGTGGATCCTATTTGTAACAACTGTTTATAATAAGTCCTAATGAACTTTACCTTCTAAGGGCCATAAACTTTTAATATGAGAGAACTTCTTACCTCCTTTTCATAGAACAAAGAAATACATGATTGTAATGAACTCATTCTCTAATGGTAACTTAGAGCTGACTGTTATAGAGGTAATCTCATACAAAACTGGTATAACTGCTTTCTTTAATTGACTAATAGACATAGGAAATGTGAAAAGGATTATTCTCTATTCAGAGCCAAATATAATACTAAAGTCTTTTAAGCTGTACATTTAAGCAAAATATAATAATACAGGAGAGCTCTGATATCAACAGTGGATTATTCTGCCAAGGATATGTTGGCCAGGGGATCCAAGCCCCCCCCAAAAGGTAAAGGCTTCTTGTCTGTAAACTGGGATACCTGCAAGAAGAGAGGTGGTAAGGCCCTGCTGTGGAAGACCTGATGCAAGCATGGGAAAGATGTATTGAGACCGCACTTGCAAGTGTACAGTTGGTCTCTGGAATGTCAGAGATTGTTACTAAAGGCCACTAAACCAATAAAGCAAAAATCGGCCTCCTTGAGTCAAGCAAAACTCCTCCATCAGCTACACCTTACCTGCCTGGAAATACTGTGCAGTACTGGCAGCCACATGTCTATATATCCCAAATATAATTGGCTATTAGCTCTCTCTTTGGAGGAATAATTCATGGCTAATGCCACAAGCTTACATCCTCTAGTGGTTAGGAGAAGTAATAAGCCACAGTAAGACCTTGTCATCTTTTACAGAAAAAATATAATTCATGGATTAGCATACCATCCAAACATCTGTGTCTATACCAAAGTAACCTACCATAATAATTAGTACTATTTAGATACCTATATATCTAATTGCTTGTGCTTCATTAGTGGGATTGAAAGGTTATTCCTGGACAAACTGTCAACTCATGAAAGGAAACAGCCAGAACTGATCAGAGTCCAAAACAATATCTTCAGAGAAAGTAGACTGTTTTGCTTCTTGTCTGCCTGTGCCCCTTTTCTAAGCCTAGGGAACAACCTGCAGAAGAGGGGGCATGGTAGAATGTAAGGGCTGCAATTGAGGTGAATGGTGAAACTACAGCAACATAGTCTGGACACTTATTTGATCAACATGATTGTACATATAAGCACCCCCAGCTGGATAGCAGGAGACATGGGCTGTGTGTGTTTGGGCATAGCTGCTTGCAAATTGGTTTTACATGAAGGATGCTTGTACTCATAATTTATTACTTATTGTTAAAAAATAAAAATAAAAAATTGGAAAAAAAGAAAGTGAAAAAAAGTCTCTATATGATTTCTGAAGAACTCTAGACATTTCTCTCAATTTTGAATCCACTGTACCTAATAATGTGTTTTCCCTTAGTTTGGCTTTGTCAGAGACAATCAATGTTTATCAGAAATATATAAAAAATAAATATAAACAATCATGGGGCAAAATAGGATAAAATTAAGATGAATAACTTTAACAATCTGGTAGAAATAGTAATACCAAGTATAAAGGAAAATTAAGAGACTTGGCCAACCCACCTGTCTCACATATTCTCTGTCTCTCTCTCTCTGTCTCTCTCTGTCTCTCTCTGTCTCTCTCTGTCTCTCTCTCTCTCTCTCTCTCTCTCTCTCTCTTTCTCTCTCTGTCTCTCTTTCCCTCTCTCTGGAATCAAACCCAGGAACTCACAAATATTAAGCAAGCACTCTACCATTAGGAATCAAACCAAGGACCTCACAAATGTTAAGCAAGCACTCTACCATTAAACTATATTACCTGCTCTAGAAAATGATAGAACAGGGGCTGGAGAGATAGCCTAGCGGTTAAGAGCACCGACGCTCTTGCAGAGGACCCGGGTTCGATCCCCAGCACCCACATGGCGGCTAAGAACCGTCTGTAACTCCAATTCCAGGAGAACTCCAGTTCCAGGGGAATCCGAGACCCTCTTCTGACCTCCGCGGCATTGCACGACACGGGTGCACAGACCTGCATGCAGACAGTACATTCATACACATACAAAAAATAAATAAATAATAAAAAAAAGAAAATGATAGAACAATAAAAAATTCCAGCTTTAAATCGGTGTTTGGATAATATTTAACTAATGAAAATTGATTTTAAAATCAAATATTTGGGGGCAAAAGAGATGGCTCAGTGGTTAAGATCACTAGCTGCTCTTGCAGAGGACAGGGTTTGATTCTCAGCACCCACATGGCAGCTAACAAACATTTGTCCATAACTCCAATTCCAGAGGAATACAACGCTCTCTTCTGACCTCTGCAGGCATTGCAAGGCACAGATATGCAGTTAATACACTCATATACACAAAATAAATAATAAATAAAATCAAGTGTTTCCAGCATTGTTTGCTGTCAGGAAGTGCACTGCCCTGGAAGTTTTTATGCCACCATTGGGTGTCTCCTTCAAGTCTGAAGTCTTTCACTCTGTGAGCCTTCCCATATGATGAATAGAGAGAATGGCAGCCTAACGTAATTGCAGAATTTATTTTATTAAAATATTGATAAAAAGAATATATTTTCTTGTAAATAATTTAGTAAAATGTTTTCTAACATATTTTTCTATTTTTCACATTTCAACTTAATTTAAGATTGTGTGTTCCGTGTGTGTGTGTGTGTGTGTGTGTGTGTGTGTGCATGTGTGTGTAGTCTGAATGTTCATGTGTAGGTCAGTGGACAATAGGGAGTCAGTTCTCTCCTTCCATCCCATGGGCTCTGAGTTTGAACTCAGTTCATAAGGCTTAGCAGCAAACATCTTTATCTACTAGTCATCTTTCCGGATGCAGAATTTGATTTTAAGGTGTTAGTATCATTTTTAAGTTGTTATTGAACGTGTTTGCTAAAAGACTGAACATAGGTCAAACTAGGCATGCATGCAAGTAACTTATAAACACATTTTAGGAAGCTAGATGTGGTGGCCATGCTTTTAATCTCAGCACTTGGGAGACAGACTCGCAATTTTACACCCTGCTCTACATAGTAAGTTTCAGGCCAGCTAGAGCTATCTCAAAATTTTATAAAACATGCTGGAATATTGTTCTTTTTATTATTTTTAAAATATTTTATTTTTTGGTCTTCTTTTTTTTTCAAAGCCAATGTTTATTGAAGCTTTGTGCAGTTCATATAAAATTTCAAATCAAATCTAGACCCATGCCCCCACCCCACTAAAGCTCATGCATTCTGCCAAACATGCTTTCCATCTTTTTCTGTCTTTCTCAAAATTCTATTTTTGAATAATTTTATTGAATTTTTGTGCATTTCATATAAAACACCTTAATCAAATTTAGACTGTCTTCCCCATCTGGCCCCTACCTCCCCATCAGTTTCCATGCATTCTGTCATATAGGTTAAGTAATTTTCAGTCAAGCGTCTGTGCCCAAATATCCCTTGGAATGAACTCATATACTGAAGTCTTGTCAACCTAGCTAGAGTCTCTCCCTTAAAAATCTATTTGCCCAGGGCTGGAGAGATGGTCTAGCGGTTAAGAGTGCCGACCGCTCTTGCAGAGGACCCGGGTTCGATCCCCAGCACCCACATGGTGGCTGAGAACCGGCATTGCACGACACGGGTGCACAAACTTGCATGGAGGCAGTACATTCATACATATACAGAAATAAATAAAAAATTAAAAAAAAATCTATTTGCCCTCACCCAGCAGTAGCTCGTTGGCAGTAGTCCATAGGCTAGGCACCTGCTAACTTTCTCTTATAAGACTCAGTGATATCTTCTCATTGTCCGTGAGGATGGAACCCTAGCCCTGATCTGCTTTCTGCCTACTTCTAACTCTGGAATTGGAATATTTTTGTCTAATTTTGTACTTTTTCTAGCTGATCCCTTCAACCCCAACATCTTCTGCCTTCTGCCATGCTCTGCTCCATCCAGGAGGCCCCAGCATCTCCACCCAGGGAGGTATTTACTCTAAATCCTGATTGCTTCAGGGGAAACTTAAAAGTTGCTCAGTGAAATCTAATTGTAACCCCTCACTGTTTCTGTGTGTGATGCAATGCTTGTTTTCGTTTCTTTATAACTTGCTCTAAAACAGAAACTCTTGGTGCTCATTGCCTGGAACACCCTGTATTCAGGATACTCCTGGGATCTGCATGGGCTTCGTCTCCTGGGTGATAGGACAAGCCAAAAATCATAACCAATATTATCTTTCAAACATTCTCTTTCCAGTAGTTTTTCAAGAATTTTTTTTTCTCTCCTTAGCCATGAGTGACTGGTAAGCCCCTAAAATCACTGGATTTGGTAATTTCCTGGATTTTGTTTTTACCTTGAAGTTACTGAGTAACTGTGACAGACTGTGACAGGGATTGCTGGAGTCTCCAGGTCCACTCCTTCTAGTACCATAACTGTGACAGGGATCACTGGAGTCTCCATGTTCACTCCTTCTAGTATCATAACTATGACAGGGATCGCTGGAGTCTCCAAGTTCACTCCTTCTAGTACCATAACTAAGACAGGGATCGCTGGAGTCTCCAAGTTCACTCCTTCTAGTACCATAACTAAGACAGGGATTGCTGGAGTCTCCATGTTCACTCCTTCTAGTATCATAACTATGACAGGGATCGCTGGAGTCTCCAAGTACACTCCTTCTAGTACCATAACTATCACAGGGATCACTGGAGTCTCCAAGTACACTCCTTCTAGCATCATAAATGTGACAGGGATCGCTGGAGTCTCCAAGTTCAGTCCTTCTAGTATCATAACTGTGACAGGGATCGCTGGAGTCTCCAAGTTCAGTCCTTCTAGTATCATAACTGTGACAGGGATCGCTGGAGTCTCCATGTTCACTCCTTCTAGTATCATAACTGTGACAGGGATCACTGGAGTCTCCAAGTTCACTCCTTCTAGTACCATAACTGTGATAGGGATCGCTGGAGCCTCCAAGTTCACTCCTTCCAGTATCATAACTGTGACAGGGATCGCTGGAGCCTCCAAGTTCACTCCTTCCAGTATCATAACTGTGACAGGGATCGCTGGAGCCTCCAAGTTCACTCCTTCCAGTATCATAACTGTGACAGGGATCACTGGAGCCTCCAAGTTCACTCCTTCTAGTATCATAACTGTGACAGGGATCACTGGAGTCTCCAAGTTCACTCCTTCTAGTATCATAACTATGACAGGGATCGCTGGAGTCTCCATGTTCACTCCTTCTATTATCATAACTATGACAGGGATCACTGGAGTCTCCAAGTTCACTCCTTCTCGTAGCATAACTATGTCAGGGATCGCCAGAGTCTCCAAGTTCACTCCTTCTAGTATCATAACTATGACAGGGATCGCCAGAGTCTCCAAGTTCACTCCTAGTACTGTAACGATCTATTCCACTTAAAAGCTTGAGTGTACGATATTCCTTCTGTTTCTCCCTCAACAAAAGTGACAATTTATTCAACCGTTTTTCGAAGAAAGGATATACTTTTAGTTATTTTGATTATAATTTTTCTTCTCCTGGGTGGAATCAATAAACAATATTTCAGTGTTTTTTTTTTTTTTCTTCTTTGTCCCTCCTGGGGTTGGAGAGATGACTCAGCAGTTAAGAGCACTGGCTGCTCTTGTAGAGGACCTGGGTTTGGTTCCCAGCACCCTCATGGAGCTTACTACTGTAATAACTGCAGTACCAGCAGAGCCAACACCATCTTTTGACCTCCGGACATGTTGCATGGCAGGGGTAGATTTATACACATGCAGGTAATATACACATAAAATAAATATAATAATTAAAATATTTTAAAAGTTTTTAAATTATATCATTAAAATATTTCTAATTTATTCTTTTGTTCTGAATAGCATTTTTTTTAAAGGCAAGTCACTTATTCAAGGGGATCATGTGAGATCGCACCTGATGGTGGCATTGTACCCATCCTAATATGTGTAAACACGGTCTATGATGTAATTGCATGATAATAGAAGCCTCTAAAATATGATTTGCTAAATATATCCTCATCAATAAATGATATGTTACTGTACATAACAAATAAATGCAAATGACCAACATATTAATAAAACAAAATATAAATACATAAAGATATTTTGCATGTAATAATAGAGTTAAATGCTTAGGTATCAGAAAAGTTCAATAAAGGAAAGGGAAATTATATGTAACCTGTAAATGTGAATCCAGTGAACCTTTACATTATGAGTGATGGAATGTCAGGTCAACTTTACCACTGTAGCTTAAGATTCAGTTTGCTAAGGCGAGCATCAGTCCGGAAACAAGTCCATCTTGCTATGATCAACTGAAACATCTTAAGATGTTGACTTCAGCAGTTCACAGTTTCAAATTATGAAATAATTTCTATTTTAATGAATTTCGAGCATTTCATATTTTGCATCTTAATCAAATGAAGCCCCCTAACCCCTTACAGCACATTCTACCTAACCCACCAGATTTCAGGTATTCTGTCATATTGGTTGATTCCTATTCAGTCAAACATTTGTTTTTTTAATATATTGTTTTATTTTTTATTTTACATGTATGAATGCAATGTTTGCATATAGGAAGGTGGACCCCTGTTCTGCAGTACCTCAGAGGTCAGAAGCAGATGTCATATCATCTAGAACTGGAGTGATGGTTGTTAGCTGCTATGCAAGTGCTGAGACTATAACTTGGGTCCTCTCCAAAAGCAACCGATGCTCTTAATGACTGAGCCATCTCTTCAGTCCCCAGTCAAATATTTGAATTCAGATGTTCCTTGGTGCAAGTTGAACTACTGGAGTCTGGCCAGCCTGTATAGTTTCACTCTCTTAAAGACAACTTTCCCTCACCTCACGTTAATCTTGTGCCAACAATTCCCCAGCTTGGATTGGGGCCTGCTGTCTGTTTCCACTGCTCTATGCTGGGTATCTGTCTGATTGGGTCTGAGTCGGCATGGGTCTTCTGCATGCTTGTAACCACTGTTGCAAGTTTGTGAGCAAGTCCCCAGAGGCCTGAAATCCTTTATGTTTATGCTTATGTACCAATCCTGGTTGCTACAATCTTTCTGCCCCGGTCGGGTTTAATATAAGAGTCCTATCCAGGGACTACAATCTTGTATTCTCTAAAACTTAACCAGTTGTGGCCACCTGTGAGTATCACACTCTGCTTTATGAGTAAGCTTCACTATTGAGAGTTGGGGTTGTATTAGTATTCTCTCTACCCCGTTCCACTATGTTCCATGAGCCTTAGGTGTTAGAAGTTCCACTGTGTATGCGTCACTTAGGCCTGGGTATCTCTCAGACATATATTAATTGTCTGCAACCAGGTGTGGAGCTCTGTAATTGCCTCCATCTTTTGCAAAAAGAAGCTGCTTTGAAGAGTGTTGTGGGACAGACTGTTTCTTCTTTGAAAAGTGCTTACCACCTGACAGACTGTGTACTTAGGGGCAGAGCCTGGGGCAAGCCAAGCCTATGATTCGTACTGGCGCAGATGGCCTGCAGAAGGTGCATGCGAGTTTGGAACTCTAGGATTTGGGGGGGGGGCGGTAGGGAGTATGTAAAAGGATCCATTATGCGAGTCTCTCTCCATTGTGGGTCCAGCATGAAGACCAGAGGGCATAAGGTTCACTCAGGAACTCCAGGCAGCCCTGTTGGACCATGGGATCAAATGTGCCTCCATGCTTGGCTTAAGTGAATGTGTGTGTTTCTTTGTCATTATTTAGTAAGCAAGCCTATTAAAAGTCTCTAGTTTTAACTGCGATTGGAGACCTCTCTACTTGCATTGCCTTAAGTACTGGGGAAAACCTGAGAGCCGCAGAGGAGGCTGGGCGGGGTTGCAGGATGGTGCACACATGGTTGCTAGGCTGTGGACGTTTTCTACAGAGGAAAACTTCTCTCCCACAAGTCTATCAGGTATAATTGTTAATATAAAGGTCCATATTTAGGATCAGTAAGAAATTTCATTTGTCTTGAGATATGAGAGAGATAGAGTTTTTCTGGGATTTATGACCTCTCCAGCCGTATGTATTTGGCTATCTTTATAATGACACTCATGAGTTCCCTCCTGTTAACAAGACTTTAAGTCCAATTAGATACCTTTTAATTACCCCCTAGATAAAAGTTCAACTTCTGCACCAATAAAGGTAGTTTGCTTTGTCAGTCATGTTGTTACTAAGGCTTGTGTCCAAAGTATGTCTTATCTTCAGCAACAGGGTCTTACCCTAAAGTGCTAGGAGGTAATCAAGGCTGTGAGAAATAGCCTATGTTGGACGACCCTGACCAACAGGCAAAGAGAGGTTTCTCTGGTCTGGCACTGTTTCTTGTTATGTAGTTTTCAGGTATACACATACACTTATACTTAAGTCCGGATAATGTAAATATTTTGGGGAGAGTTTTGAGTTAATAAATTTCCTTCTGGCTTTTTTATGCCACTTAAGCTTAATTTATCCTCTCTCCCTGTCTAATAATTTATTCTTGTTAAAAGATTTGTTATATTCACTTTATGTATAAAGTGTATGTCTATGCACATATGTGTCTATGCAAATGTGTGTGCTGTGCTCACAGAAGTCAGAAAGGGATATGGATTCCTTGGATCAGAGCTGGAATTATAGTCATTTGTGAACTGTCTGATTTGGGTGCTGAGAACCAGATTCATGTTCTCATGATAGAGGTGTAGCCTCTCTCCACTGCTGAACTGTCACTCTAACCCTTCTGATTTATTTGAAATAAATAATATTCTACCCTCCAAACATTTTTTCCTCATTTGTGTCTAAATATTCAAGTCATCACTAAAGTAATGCATAGTCGTATAGATTGAATGATGTGACTGACATACTTAAAGTGCATTGTCCTTTGTTGCAATCATGCATTTTATTTTATTTTCTTCACATATAAGGAAAACAGAAGTTGCAAATATATTGTCCTAATCTGAAAAAAAAAAACATCATTCCTTGACATCTAAGAAAAGATAAACTAGCTGGAGCATTATCATAAAAGAAACACATAGTTAGTCATGGTCTCCAGGATTTGAAACAATCCTTGAAGCTTAAATATCTGATTTTTTTCCACTAGAACAGAAATTCACAGTAAAGTTTTATTTTTTAACACTAACATTCTTTATAGAGGGGAATATGTAGATAATATAATATATCTTTATTAATTAATATATATTAAAATATAAATATATTAATAATCTAAAGATAACTATCATTTTCAAGCTAACTATAAGCACAAATAGGTACTTTTTCAAACTTAGTTCCACAGGGTCTGCATGGTGATTTCCACACATCTCTTATGATTGTAACTCAAACAGTAATATTTCAATTATTAATACTTCATCTGTATATTGTATTCAGTAAATTACTCTTAGTTTAGGGATAGAAAATTATGTACCTTAATATTAATAACATTAATAGTACCTTAGAAGAAATTTTAACCTTTTTCCAAAGTTACTGCTCCATATATATGAAGACTTCTGCTCAACTAAGAACTAATTTATGGTTCTGACATTTCCACTTCCCTTTAAATACTCCTGTGACTAGTTAGTCTCATACATGGTTTATAACTGCATTTTTCTCCTACATATTTTGCTGTTTAAATGATTTTATAGTTTGACACTTTTAAACACATGGCAACATTATACCCAAAAGATTTAATAAAGAAATCCTTACACTTTAAGAAAACATTCACTCTATTGTGGAAGATCAACTCTCTTTCATGCATGATTCTTGTTATTTTCTCTGTTCCTCTGTCAATATGTCTCTAAGGTAAATAAAATATAAACATTTTCATCCCCAATAAAGCATGGTTTAACATTATAATATTTTATTTATTTTTGCTAGCAAGTCCATGACGTTTTTCTCCATGTCAATATTAGGTCGATTTTTCAAATATGTGTTTAATCATATCTTCTCTTTATCTCACACATTGTATTTGTTATTAAAGCCTGTTTCCTTTTCATAAAAATCATTCTGAGGCTGGAAACAATGCATGAGGGTCTGAGGCACCATTTTGAACAGTGAGGAACACACGATACCCATGTGGACATAAGACATAAAAGCACCAAGCTCTTTGGGGGTTCAGGATGATCACTCATACCATGGTGGAGGAGGTAGGTGCAGTCATGAATACAAGGCTTCCCAAAGTGGATGGAAGAGACTTGGAAACAAAGAGAGTTGTATCAGGAGAAGCTTTCCAAACTCCAGGTTCCTACTTAACTGTGAAAAAGATCTTTACATTGTGCTTACTGGACTTCATTTGGTGACCATGGGAATGGAAGACCCCAGTGTGGAGAACAAGGGCAGGACTGATGGTTGTTTGGGCATGCCACGGAGGATCCTTCAAACAATCCCTTAAGGAAAACGTAACATCTTTCAGCCTAATAAAGAAAAAAATACAAAAATCATAAGCTGAAGATGCTAAAACCTATGATGTCATAATCTTGATATATGTGGTAAGCATATATGCATATTTTGGAATGATATTGGAAGGAACAACAACAACAAGACTGGGTCAAAGAACTGACTAAAATGGTGAACTTCTGCCTGAAATAGTAAATTTCTGCATTGAAAATTTTAAGAGACTGAGAAAATGATGAAAAACATGTATGGCAGAAACGGGTGAGGTGGGGGCAAAGAAAGGGGAGTGGGTCTAGATCTGATTGGGAAATGTTGTATGAAATGCACAAAGCTTCAAAAAAATTGGCTACAAAAAAAAAAAGAAGATCTTTGTTGGTGGTAGAACATCACCTATGTGATTATGTTGAACAATATGGGAAAACTGAAGTGGTTGAAATCATGAGCAACAGAGGCAAAGGAAAAAAAAACAGAGCCTTGCCTTTGTTTCCTTTGATGACAACAATTCCGTGGATAAGATTTTCATTCAGAAATACCATACTGTAAATGGGTGCACTGTGAAGAAAGAAAAGCCTTGTCAAAGCAAGAGGTGGTTCATCTTCATGTAGCCAAGGATGTTGAAGAGGTTCTGGAAATTTAGCTGGTGCTCTCAAAGGTGGAGTTGCTGGCAATTACAATTTTGGCCAAGGAAGAGAAGACAGTGGTCATGGTGGCATTGGTGGCAGTCGTGGTGGTTGATATGGTGTTGGTGGGCATGGCTATAACAGATGGAAGCAACTTTGGAGGTGGTGGAAGCTACAAGGACTTTGGCAATTATAACAATCAGTTTTCAAATTTTGGATCTTCTGTGGTGGGGGAAACTGGAGGCAGAAGCTCTGGCCATCAGGGTGATGGAAGTCAATAATTTGCTAAACTATGAAACCAAGGTGGTTGTGGCAGTACTAGCAGCAACAGTACCTATGACCATGTCAGTAGGTTCCAATTACTGTCAGGAAACAAAACCCCACAGGTGAAGAGAGGTAGAGACATGATGGGGAAGTTACAGAAGATCATGACCTCAGCCAATCACTGTGGTGGCAGGGCCCAGCTGTTACAAAGAAGACATGTTTTAGTCAATGCTCATGTGTGTGGGCAAAAATCTACAGAACTGTATGTGCGAATAATTGAATAATTGTATAGCAGGTTATTTCACTTTATGTTCTGTGGAAAATGTAAAGGATGTTAACACCGGTTTTTATATTTTATTATTTTTTAACATTTGTACATCTCATGCGATGCTTCCCAACCAAACCCAGTCCTCTCCATGTCCCAATCCCCCATTAGAACAAATGTATCACAACATCCAAGCTAAGCTCTATCTAGTCAAGCTCCCAAACCTGTATGTCGTTCTGTGCAATTAGATCAACTGGTGTCTAGTCAGCATATCTAGTAATCCTAGGTAAGGCATATTCTTTCTCACCCAACAGCACTAAGTTTCCTATAGTTTCCAGTCCAAGGTAAGTCTTCCATCCATTTCTCTTGCTCCACTTTGAGACGCTGTCTCATTTGGCATGGATCCTGTGTCTAATGCCTATACTGCCACAGGTTTGCATGTGAAAGCTGATAGTTGATTCTAAGTCACTGCTACTCTATGTTCATCCACCAGCCCTGGCTCTTACAATCTTTCTGCCCCCTCTTCCACAATGATTCTTGAGCCTTGGGTAGGTGAGGTTCAATAGAGGGGCCCCATCCAGGGATACACACTCTGAGATTTCTCATTCTTTGGAGGTTGACTAGTTGTGGCCTTCTGTTTGCCTCGTATTTTATGGTGTATGGAAGCACTGTTGGTGAGATCTGAGGGGTGCACTCATTTTCTCCGTGTACAAAGGTTCAATTGTGGATGTGTCTCAGGAATGGGGACTTTTCAGATGTATGTGTTCTGTGTCCAACCAGTTGTCGGATTCTGTAGTGGCCTTCATCTTTTGGATGGAGTAGCTTTTTGATGAGTGGCATATAATGTGCTTATTTGTGCTGGGCATGGTTGCACATGCCTTTACTCCCAGCACTCAGGAGGCAGAGGGAGGTGGATCTCTGTGAGTTCAAAGCCAGCTTGGTCTACAGAGTCAGTTCTGAGCCAGCTGGGCTACAGGGAGAACTTGTCTCAAAAATACCAAAAAAAAAAAAATGCTTGTTTGTAAAGATAAGATTCCATAGTTAGTGTAAGAGATTTCATTTGTCTAGAGATATGACCCTGATAGGCTTTTCTTTAGGCTCAATGTCCTCTCCAGCCCTGTGCATTTGGCTGAGTTTACTGTGGCATTCATTGGTTCAATTTCATTGAGAGGGTCCCAAATCTAATTAGATAGCTGTTGACTATCCCCCAGTCAACAGTGCCTCCTCTGTACCAATAGAGTAGTTTGCTGGGCAGCTTATCATGGTCGTTAGAGTTTGGCACTAAGCTGTACCATTGATTAACCTTCTCTCTTTTCAGTGTGCACATCATCTAGCATTATTAGCTCTTAATATCAGATAGAAAAGTTTCAGGTCAGTTCCTGTTCCCTTAGTCTAAGTCTGGTCCCTGAAGCATGTCCCACTTTGAGCAGTAGGGTCTCATCCTCAATTTCTGGAATAGATTCAATATAAAGCCAATCAAAATATCCACAGCATTCTTCACAGATCTAGAAAAAGTGATCCAAAAATTCATATGGAACCACAAAAGGCCACAGATAGCCAAAACGATTCTGAGCAAAAAGAACAATGCAGGGGGCATCACCATACCACATCCCAGGTTATATTACAGAGCTGTGGTTAAAAACAGCATGGTACTGGCACGAAAATAGACATGTAGATCAAAGGAACAGAGTAGAAGACCCAAACATGAGTACATACAATTTCAGTCACTTGATACTTGACAAAGGTACCAAAAATACAGAATGGGAGAAAAACATCTTCAACAAATAGTGCTGGCAGAACTGGATAACCACCTGTAGAAGAATTAAATTGGAGTCTGGCTTAATGGTGCACACCTTTAATCCTAGTACTGGGGAGTCAGAGCCAGGTGGATCTCTGTGAGTTCAAGGCCAGCCTGGTCTACAGAGTGAGCCTCAGGCCAGCTGGGACTAAATGGAGACCCTGTATCGAAAACACCAAAAAAAAAAAAAAAACAAACAAAAACAAAAGGAATTAGATTGGAGATTTCCTGGGATCACCTGAAGCACAGTCAGCTCCTATGGATTAAAGACCTCAGTGTGAAACCCCAAACTCTGAAAGCAATAGAAGAAAAAGTTGGCAGCAGACTACAAGACATAGGCATAGGAAAAGACTTCCTAAATCAGACAGCAGCTGCACAAGAATTAAGGTCAACAATTCACAAATGGGACCTCATTAAACTCAAAAGCTTCTGTACATCAAAAGAAACAATCAAGGAAGTGAAGAGAAATCCCACAGAGTGGGAGGAAACCTTCACTGCAGATACATCTGACAAAGCATTGATTTCCAGAATATATAAACTACTCAAAAAACAAAGAAAAAAGAAAACAAATGACCCACTAATAGATGGAGCAAAGAGCTGAACAGAGACTTTCACAAGTGAGGAATTAAGATGGCTGAGAAACATCTTAATAAGTGTTCACGTTGCAAATAATCAGGGAAATGAAAATTAAAACCACTTTAAGACATCATCTTACTCCAATAAGACTGGCTAGGATCAAGAAAACAAATGATACCAAGTACTGGAGAGGTTGTGGGGGAAGGGGAACACTCATCCACTGCTGGTGGGAATGTAAACTCATACAGCCACTATGGAAAGCACTGTGGAGAACCCTTGGAAGATTTGGAATGAACTTGCCACCTGACCCAGCCATACCACTCCTGGGCATGTACCCACAAGACTCATCTTATGGCAGAGATATATGCACAGCCATTTTTATTGCAGCTCTCTTCACAATAGCAAGGAGCTGGAACCAACCCAAGTGCCCCTGAACTGAAGAGCGGATAGAGAAAATGTGGTACATGTACACAATCGAGTTCTATGCAGTTGTAAAGAAAGATGACATCCAAAAGAAACAATCAAGGAAGTGAAGGAAGTGAAGAGAAATCCCACAGAGTAGGAGGAAAACTCACTGCAGAAACATCTGACAAGCATTGATTTCCAGAATAATATAAACTACCAAAACAAAGAAGAAAGAAAACAAAATGACCAACTCACAGATGGAGCAAAAGAGCTGAACAGAGACTTCACAAGTGAAGGAATTAGAGATGGCTGAGAAACATCTTAAGAGAGTATTCAACATCAAAAAAGAAAAAAAAAAAAAAAAAAAAAAAAAAAGGAAAAGCCGGGCGTGGTGGCACACGCCTTTAATCCTAGCACTTGGGAGGCAGAGGCAGGTGGATATTTGTGAATTTAAGGCCAGCCTGGTCTACAGAGTGAGTTCTAGGACAGCTGGGACTACAGGGAGACCCTGTCTCAAAAAAACAAAAACAACATCAAAAAAAGAAGTGTTCAACATCATTAATCATTAAGGAAATGCAAATCAAAACCACTCTAAGATATCATCTTACTCGAATAAGACTGGCTAGGATCAAGAAAACAAATGATACCAAGTGCTGGACAGGTTGTGGGGAAAGAGGAACATTCATCCACTGCTGGTGGGAATGTAAACTCATGCAGCCACTATGGAAAGCAGTATGACGAACCCTTGGAAGACTTGGAATGAACTTGCCACCTGACCCAGTCATACCTCTCCTGGGCATGTACTCACAAGGCTCATCCTACAGCAGAGATACATACACAGCCATTTATTTCAGCTGTCTTCACAATAGCAAGGAGCTGGAACCAACCCAAATGCCCCTCAACTGATGAGTGGATAGAGAAAATGTGGTACATCTACACAATGGAGTTCTATGCATCAGTAAAGAAAGATGACATCATGAGCTTTGCAGGTAAATGGCTGGAGCTAGAAGATATCATGCTGAGTGAAGTAACACAGTCCCAGAAAAACAAACGATGAATGGTATCCCTCATCTGTGGATGCTAGCACCAATTACCTAACTGTATGGCAAACTGAGCAAGCAATGTCAATGTGATCTTAAAACAACTTTTATTGTGAATCCCTTAAAACATAATAAACAAAGGAAAAAGAATTAAATTGGACCATTAGCTATCTCAGTGCACAAAAGACAATTACAAGTGGATCAAAGACCTCAATATAAAATCTGAAATTCTGAAACTGCTGAAAGAACACAGGGAGTACCCTCCAAGATGTAGGTGTAGGAAAGGACGTTATTCATGTGACATCAGCTGCCCAGGCATTAAGGGGAGCAATAAGTAAGTAGGTTCTCATTAAGCTACAAATCTTCTGTATAGCAAAAGAAACAGGCAAAGAAGTAAAGAAAAAAACCCACTGAGTGGGGAAAAATCATTACTAGCTGTACATCCGACAGAAGATTGATATTCAGAACATAGTTAAAGAACTTAAAAAACAAAGCAGGAAGAAAATAAACAATCCAATAAAAAGATTGGCTGCAGATATGAACAGAGAGTTTTCAAATGAAAAAATAAAAATGGCCAAGAAACACCCTAAAAATTATTCAACATCCATAGTAACTTGAGAAATTCTGATAAAATCCACTTTAAGATTCCATCTTACCCCAATCAGACTGACTAAGATCTCGAAAACAAAGGACACAAGATGCTGATGAGGGCGCGGAGAAAGGGGAACACTCATTCTGTGTTGTGGGGATGTAGACTAGTGCAGCCATTATGGAAGGCATTGTGAGAAACTCTCAAGAGCTGTTCTTTAAGCTGATTTTGGCCATTTCTCCCATCCACTTCTGACATGTCAATCGCAATAATTTAGGGTCTAAAGAGATGGATCAGCTTTTAAGAGCACTGCTTCCTTTTGCAGAGGACCCAGGTTCACTTCCCAGAACTCACAGGGCAACTGTGAGTGGTCCATATCTCCATTTCCAGTGGTATCTGATGCCATCTTCTGAACTCCCCAGGCATTGCATAAGACAGGTTCACTTAGATACAAGCAGGTAATCATACATTCATACACACACACACAGACACACACATAATAGAAAGAAGGAAGAAAGGAAGGAAGGAATGAAGGAAGGAAAGGAGGAAGGAAGGAAGGAAGGAAGGAAGGAAGGAAGGAAGGAAGGAAGGAAGGAAGGTCAGGCACTTCTAAAGTCAGATGACAGTCAAATCTGCTGAGGGAGACTGCCACCAGTGGCTTCTTCCTGGGGAGCTGGCATCTTTCACAGGTCCCAACTCCCTGAGGAAATGTTTATTTTATAGCTAAATCTGGGCAGCTAGTTGCCCCTCAGATTTAGGCTGGAGAGCTGATGGACCCCCTTTAAGGCCTCACGTCACTTTATAACTCCACAAACCAGGAGGTTGAATTTCAGACTGGTGGCTGATAAGCTCCAGTCTCACTCACTAGCAAACCACCAAGTCTGATAGACTTACAATTACACATGCATGAAATAATGGACCAGGGATCTTGTTAGATGATAAAGGTAATGAAGAATTATTATTGCTTGTAGCAAATCACTTATATAGGCAAAACAATGTCATCTCCCAGCAGCCAATCCCACACCCCCTGCATCACAAGCTGTATACAACATGTGCTGATACTCTCTCCCTGCTTTACAAGCTGTATGCATCACGTGCTGCTCTCACCCCTGGGGCAGGGTCAGATACGGATGTGTAGGTGGGCAAGTAAGATAATGCTGGTTGGCCACAATGTGGCCTGCATTTGCCTACATCCATCTCTTTAATTTTATTTTGTCTGGGAGGTAAATGAGCCCATGAGAGAGGTCATCATCACAAAGGAACCTGGACTTTGAATAGCCAGCTCTTCAAACCTGTTTTGAACATGGAGTGGGTAGGTAGAAAAAGCAGACCTGAGGTCTTATATTTCATAGACTAAGACTGATTAATTCTCAAATAAATCATAACTTGAACCAATTATTAAACATAGGAAATACATATAAACCTGATTAGTAAGCATCTATACCCAAATTTTGTACAACAAAAAGTCCTCATAGTTCAATTGGAGAGGCTTGCATGCACAAATATGTTGATCAAATATGAATTCAATTCATATTGCTGTGATCTCACAATTTACTCCCATCTCTTTAGCCCTTACATCTCCTCTTCTGTGAGTGGTTCCCTAGGCTTTGGGAAAAGAGGCAACAGTGAGAAGCGAAACCGTCCATTTTCTTTTGAAGTATCACTTTGGACTCTCAGGTCTGTCCAGACATTTTTTCACAGGTTTGCAGTTTATCCACAAGTCCCTTTTTTAATTCTGCTAATAAAACATAAATAGTGAGAGATACAGGCATTTAACCAGCATTACTTATCATGATAGTTTTTTATAGTGGTCTATAATGTCTCTTAGTAACTAGAAGGTGTACGCTTATGGTGTCGGCCATGTCCCATCCTCCCAAGGAGTGGGCTAATAGCCACTTAACTTTTGGGGTGCACAAATAATCAGGATGCCACTGATTGTAAAACTCTCCAGGCAGGTGACATGTAGCTGATGGGTCTTGCTTTGACTCAGGAGACCATTTTTATTTCTTTTTTGGGGGGTCTTTACGGTGCTCTCTGATATTATGAAGGCCAACTGTCCACTTATAAGACAAGGTCTCTGAACATCCTTTTAATGCTAACACCATGTCTTCAGCAGTAGGGTCTCATTACCTCTTTTTACGTGCACCCCAAAATTGCAGGCAAATAGGCTTTGATTTTGGGAGACTTTTTGGACCCCCTGGTCAACAACTCTTTGTTAGAATAGTACAATACTGCTACCAAAGCTCCCCTCCATTAATATATTTTGTTTAACCATAAAGCTTTTTTTAAGGATTTCATGATCATGTTTGGCTTTGGTATCTCTTGTAAGTAACTTTACCTTTTATTTTTATTTGTTGGGGGGAATGAAGAATTTTCTTTTTACTGTTCATATGCCCATTAGTTAGTTACAGAAAGCAGCTAGGCAGGTTCCATAAGAAATCATTACCATAAGAGTTGGCTCTTTTTACAGCTAGGGAATTGCTTCATTACCCTTCTAATTCAGCTTATTTACTATTGAGAGGGGAAGTAGGAAGGTTTTTCATACCAGAGTTTAACACACCTGAAGACAAATTTCATTAGGACACATTGCAAACAGTTGTTTTAAAATTAAAATTAGAATCCCAAGAGATGGTAGGCACCTGTGATTTAAGTGGTTTGGGTTTCCACTCTTCCCTGATGTTCAGATGGGTCAATTTTTCTGTTGGTGTCTCCTGATCCATCCTGTAAAGTTCAAGGATGGACATATCCTGCTGGCACCCATATGGGCCATGGCTCTGTCTGTTGAAATACACAAGTAAATCCTATTCCCATTGTTAGCAGTGGAACTGGACCTTTCAAATCTGGTTCCAAAATGGCAGAAAGTTTATGGTAAAGAGTAAACGACACACAGCATTGTGGGGAGAAGATGTATATAGCTCTCCCTTTTGTTTTTGTAACTGCTCCTTTAAAATTTTATGCATTCTCTCAACAATGCCTTGACCCTAAGGATTGTAAGGAATGGCAAGTATTAGTGTTCCCATGTGGGCCTGGAGCTGCAGGCATAAGCAGGCGAGCCAAATACTTGTGGCTCCTCTGGGGACAGTCCCAAAGTCTGAGGTCCTTCTTGAAGGTCTGCAATGTGGAGGCAAAAGCCTGGTGTTCTCATTGGTTATAAAAAAAGGCCTTCCACATTAAAAAAAAAAAAAAAACGTGGGCATTAAGACAGCCCTAGCCACCTGCTTCCAGTCATAAGGAGTATTGTGACCAACAGATATAGCATCTAAAAGGCTCTTCACATATGGGGAGAGTGGGGGCCATCTTTACAAATGGCTTCCCAGAGATCCTTGAGGATAGAAGCCTCATTATGGTGCAAAATGAGTGTTGTTGTGGGGTAGGTTCCAGTTTAACTAAAAAAGCCCCTAAAACATGGGTACAGGGGAGAGGGGAAATCCCCAGTCCTGATCTCATTAAGCACCCAGAGCCTTGGAGTGATGAGAAACTGACATGGGTATCAAATAGGAGGAAGCCAAAGGATCATCCAGAGGCTCGACAGGGGTACCCTGAGGCGCAGGTGTAAGAGGGAGCAGGCTCCTGAGGGCCCTCAAGATCTATCAAAGGAACGGATTCTGGCACAGTGGCCAAGACCTTGCCAGCACCATCCATAGGCATGGCAGTAGAGTCAATATAAGAAGGATTCTCTCAGCTTTCATTCTTAGTCTTGGCCTGTAATGCATCAGAATTGTTAATTAGGTTCCACCTCAAAATTTGGAAAATAAACGCTGCAGCAGGGAAAAACAAAAACAAAAACAAAAAAAAGAAAGCCAGGGAGCACAATCAAAACTATGCCCAGAAAGGGTCCTCCTGAAATATAGGTCCCTTAAATAGTAAAATTCCCATTTTTTTCAGATGTTCAAACTCACCAAATAGTTTCAATGTCCCACATTAAGGTGCCAGAAGTCAGGCACTTCTATAATCACATGTCATGTGATCTTGCTAGGGGAGATTGCCATCAGCTGCTTCTCCCTGGGGAACTGGCACCTTTCACAGGTACCAGCTGGCTGAGGACATGCTTATTCTGTAGCCAAATCTGGGCAGCTGGCTGCCCCTCAGATTTAAGCAGGACAGCTAGTAGCTCCATAAGCCAGAGGGTTGATGACACCCAAAGCTTGAATTTCGGACTGGTAGCTGATATACTGCTCTCCAGTCTCACCGGCTAGCAGAACACAAAGTCTAATAGACTTACAATTATGCACGTGAAATAATGGACCAGGGATCTTGTTAGATGGTAAAGGAACTGAAGAATCTGTTTATTGTAACCAGCAAATCACTTATATAGGCAGAATGATGTCATCTCCCAGTGGCTAATACCACAACCCCTGCATCACGTGCTGTATACGTCACATGCTGAATACATCACAAGCTGCTGCTCTCCCCCTGCGTCACACACTGTTCTCACCCATGGGACAAGGTCAGGTACAGACTTGCAGGTGGGCAATTAAGATAATGTCAGTGGCCTGCATTCACCTACAAAGAAAGAATATTTTAAAATAGCAAGAAATTATAGGTACAAAATGAGAAAATATCAGTGTTATTGACTGAGCTCTTTTATTTCTGTTGAGGGGCTAGATTAACATTTCCTAGAATACCATTTGTGGGGGAATCTGTTATAAGTTAGCTAATAACATCTGTTTTTCAGTTCCAAGAAATATGCCGGGAGTTATGTTGTCTTCCTTACACAAATTAATTTAATTATTTGTATTTGATGGTTTGTGTGCTTCATAAAATTTTCTAAGGATTTTAAAAATAGGAACTCATGAGACCCTACAAACATAAAAATGAGTAAAAGTGTGGAATACTATAATTTTGGTGGTTAGTTAAATAAAATATTATTGTACAGGAATGCATTAAACCATAGTCTTGTTTTATCTTCCCTGTACAGACCTTGGGAATATGAAAATGTGTCTAGAGTGAAAATTGAATTCCCTAGCCCAGAAGAGGATCAAGCATGCTCTGTTACTGCATTGAGCCAATCATAGAAATTACTGTTACTAATTACACTTTCTATTTTTTTACACTGGTCAGATATTGATTTAACTGACAGATGTACAGAAAAGATTAAATGACTGGTCTTTATTAAAATTAATTATAAATATTGGCACTTGAATTAAATTGAGGCAAATCCTCCTAAAACACCTGGCAATGCTATGGTATCTCATGTGGGTGGGGATGAGGGGTGGGGTCAGTTTTCTCTGAAAACAGACAAAGAAGATTACAATGGGGTTTTTTCTACCTACTTCAGTGCAAGGGAATCTACCTACGCCTCTAGTCAGACAATTAGATGTTCAACCCCAACCCTAAATCTGTAATATTCCCTCTACTTTTCATCATGATATTTATTCCAGTGTCTTCCCATTCATTCACCACACATATCACACCCAGAAATTATGAAGGATTCCTCTCTCTCTCTCAATATTATTTATTCAATATTATTTAAAGACAACTTATTAAACCTCACTTGGAAATGAATTCTGATTTCAGATCTGGGTTATCAACTCCCACTCTGTCCTCTCCATGGTTACCAATGGTACTTATTTTTTGAGTTACTTGAAGTCTTACCTGATTTCTATATTTTTATTTATTGCACATACCCTTTAAATTTAACTTTTTATATGGCAGTAAAGAAAATGTCACATACATTTTTAAAGGTTTAAATAGCATTTAACTATAACAAGGTCCATAAGATCCATGACATGCTCTTCCTCTGAAAGTTCATGTCATTCTACTAAGCTGGGACATTCCTTAGTCCCTGCCATCACTCTGTCTCCTTCAATATCCTCATGACATGCATTGCTCTCAGAAACTATATATGTGAATTTGCTTTATATTAATCTTGTTGTCCCTAGAAAAAAAGTGCTTTTTCAGACATATTATTCATCAGCATGAATCTGAAACGGATCCCAACACAGAGAAAGTTATCAATGTTCAAGTATTGGAAAATATAGGAACCCTGTGTGGGAACAGAGTGAAACAAGCTACCAATTCAACCAAGGTATTGGGGTATTTCTTTGTTCAAAAGAAAAAATAGAAATTAAAATCCTTCAGATGAGGACATTTAAATTATTTAATAAAGACTATTTCAAATATGATACCATTAAGGTTTCCTTTAACTTGTTTTTGATTGCCAACATTTGATTAAGAAGAATGCTACTTAAAAAAACCCCAAGATTCCTTGTATTAAACTAAATTAATAAATATGAATAGACCACCAAATTAAATTTAAATACAGAACACAAAGAAAATATACTTTTATTTTTTTAATTTAATTTTTATTGATGCTTTATGCATTTCGTACATCATTTTCCAATTCAGATAAGGCATATTTCCCTTTCCCTTCCCCCCTCCCAGATCATGTATTCTGCCATAACTGTCCTGCATCTTTCTCTCAGTTTTTTTTTTTCCTTTTTTAGCTATAAGTGATAATCCCTGAGTACAGGCATCCTTCGTGCAAAACCAATCTGCAGGCTGTTGTGCCCAAACCCCGACAGCCCCACCATCCAGTGGTTGTTTGTTCAATCAAGTTGATCAAATGAGTGTCCAGACTACATCGCTGTAGTTTCACCATTCACCCCAATCGCAGCCTTTACATTCTACCATGCCCCCTCTTCCGCAGATTGTTCCCTAGGCTTAGAAAAGGGGCACAGGTGGATGAGAAGTAAAACAGTCCCCTCTCTCTGGAGCTGTTGACTTGGACTCTGGTCAATTCTGGCTGTTTCCTTTCATGGGCTGACAGTTTGTCCACGAGTAACCTTTCGATCCTACTAATGAAGCACAAGCAATTAGATATATAGGTATTTAAGCAGCACTAATAGTTATGGTAGGTTACTTTGGCATAGACACATATGTTTGGATGATATGTTAATCTATGAGTTACATTTTTCCCCCCTGTTAAATATGACAGGGTCTTACTGTGGCTTATAACATCTCCTGAGGAAATCTCTTATAAAACTGGTAAAAATGCCTTCTTTAATTGACTAATAGACATAGGAACTGTGAAAAGGATTATACTCTGTTCAGAACCAAATATAATAATGAAGTCCTTGGGCTATGCACTTAGGCAAAGTATATTAATACAGGAGCTCTGACATCAGCAATGGATTGTTCTACCAGGGGGATGTTGGCCAGGGGATCCAAGGCCCCACAAAAGGTAAGGGCTCCTTGCCCCTAAGTTGGGATACCTGCAGGAGGAGAGGCGATAAGACCCTGCTGCCAAAGACCGGACGTTAACATGGGAGGGATGTATTGAGACCGCACATGCAAGTGTACAGATGGCCTCTGGAATGCCAGAGAGTGTTGCCAAAGGCCACTAAACCAATAAAGCAAATACGGGTCTCCATGAGTCAAGCAAGACTCCACCATCAACACCAGCTACACCTCACCTGCCTGGAAATAATGTGCAGCAGAGGCAGCCATGTGCCTGTATATCCCAAATCTAATTGGCTATTGGCTCTCTCCTTGGAGGAATAACCCATGGATGATGCCACAAGCTTACATCCTCTACAGGTTAGGAGAAAATATACTTTTATCCAGGTGCTGCAAGACTTTATTTCCAGCACTCAGGAGACAGAAACAGGAAGATATCTTTCTAGTTTGGGACCAACCTGGTCTACATATTGATATACAGCCCAGTCGGGTATCAATAGTGAGACCCTGTCTCTAAAAGTAGGACAAAAGTTATTATTAAATATAATCAATTTCCAACTTTTGTACAAGATGTACGTGTGCCAAAATATGATTTATTATAAATATTTATTTTGGGTTAATGCATTGTTTTGGTTTATGTTCTATCTATTTAAGTGTTTGTTCCATATTTTACATTAAAATCTTATTATGAACATTGCTTACAACTACATTTCCCTATATATTTCATTTCTCAAGCCAATGAAGTCTGAGGGAGTATCTTACTGTCCAGGTACTGTCATAGCATGTGCAAGGCCCTGTGTTTGTTCCCAGAACTGCAACCAAACAAAGGAGCAGAAAGGTCGTGGCCAGCCTGAGCCATACAGGGCAGCCAAGGATACGGAAGAGAATCTTGTTGAAATACAAAAATAAAGTAAAAATTCATTTCTGCCACTAATGAGCTCACAGACTATTCAAACTTATTCATAAAATAAATGAAATTTAAAGCTTGAAAGCGGTGCCAACAAGATGGGTAAGTGGGTGAGACTGTGGCCAAACTTGATTATTTGAGTTCAGTCACTTGAACATACAAGGTGAAAGGAAAAAACCAACTACCACACATTGTCTTCTGACCTACACACACACACACACACAGATGGTGGTGCATGTGCACTTACACTTATGTAAACATGCACACAAAATAAAGAAATGTAACTGATGAGTGGATAAGGAAAATGTGGTACATCTACACAATGGTGTTCTATGTAGCAGTAAAGAAAGATGACATCATGAAATTTGCAGGTCAATAGATGGAACTAGAAGCCTTTATGCTAAGTGCTGTAACAGTCCCAGAAAGACAAATGATATATGGTACCCCTGGTTTGTGGATCCTATCATCAAATCCTTATTTGTCAAAAAAAAACTTAGTGTTTTTATTCTTTTTTAGTAAATATAATACCTGATGCTACTATTGAAAAGTACATTAAAACATATATCAATTTGCTATGTGATTTAGGAGTGCAATGTAATATTTCTTTTTACCTGCATGCAACTCTATTGCTAAAAAGTGAATTCTTAAACATGTTTTGGAATTAACCTATAGTTTATTATGAGTTTATTATTATATAATAAACACACAAATACCGTAATTTTGGTGTATGTGTGGAGTGTATATATGCATATTTTGGAGTAATAAAAATGTAAAGAGAACAACAGAAAAGACTTGTTCAAAAAACTGACTGAAACAGTAAATGTCTGCATCAAAAAATTAAAAAAAAACTGAGAAAGAGACACAAAATAATGTATGGCAGAATGCATGAGCTCTGGAGGGGTGGGGGGCATGGAAGGGAGTATGGGTCTAAATTTGATTAGGAAATGTTATATGAAATGTGCAAAAGTTCAATAAAAATTAAGAAAAATAAAGAAGGGAAGAAGTATGCTAAGCTATAGAGATGCCAAAACCATTACCAAATTGCAGTACAAATGTCTTAAGAAATTTCATTTTGTGAGGAGATAACAAGTTTAGCTTGAGTTACTTTATGTTGGTGAGTATGTCCTGTAGCAAATGGAAAGAGGCCAAACTCAAACTAAAAAGTTGAAGTCTTCCTTATGTGATCTATGGTCAAAGTGGTTTAATAAAGTTGTCCTCTGATATGAACAATGCATGCAGGGTTAAACATCTAAGCTAATACAGCCACCAGCAATGGAGAAGAAGGAAGGAGAGAAAAAAGCCAGGCGAGGATGCAGTGTGCATTTTAACAAAGAATAAACAGAATATATTGAGTTACAAATTCTCTTACAGAGGACCCGGGTTCGATCCCCAGCACCCACATGGCGGCCGAGAGCCGTCTGAAACTCCAATTCCAGGAGAACTCCAGCTCTAGGGGAATCCGAGACCCTCTTCTGACCTCCGCGGCATTGCACGACACGGGTGCACAGACCTGCATGCAGACAGTACATTGATACACATACAGAAATAAAAAAAAATTTAAAATAACAACAACAGTTATTTAAACTTTCAGAAAGTCAGAATTTTTTTTTTTTGCCTTAACACAGCATTAGTTTATCAGCTTATACTTCTAGAGATAAAAAATCACAGTTATTTGTAAGGGTACATTCCCATGGCAGACTCTAGGAGTGAGTCCATTTTATTGATTTTTCAACTTTACACACCTTGGTTCTTAGCTAACCCAGTGTTGGTATGTCAGGAATAGCTTAGTTTCACAGCATCTTGGATATTAAATTCTGTAATGAGATAATTCAGATAAATATGCATATTTGGAATTTAGCACTTAGTGTTTTATTAGAATTTTACATATTACCATAAAATCAACTAATTGCATAGCAAGCCAGACCCTGAAATACTATATGACTTTTAATTTCTCTAGTTCACTTAGGTTTTGAAAAATAATTTTCATTAGTATTTACTACCAGTAAGTAGATTATCAGTCTCATTTTCTGAAATAATTTAGGCTCAATAAAGTATTTACTGAGCAATAATAGAAACAAATATTCTGATGTACTTGAGTATAATTTCTGAATATTTTTAAAAGGTTATTTTTCCTATTTATGAGACTGAGAGCATAATTTTCATAATAAATATAATTACTCCAATTTTATATGGTAGGTCAAATCATGTGAAAAAGAAACACATGCACATTGTCCTGAGAAAGACCTCTAGGAACACACACACACTAGAAACTTACTGAATGGCACACACTAAGGAGGGAGAGGCAGGAGGAATATCTCTATTAGATCGAGGTTAGCCTTGATACGTAGCCCAGTTCTACATAGCAAATTTCAGGTCAGCTGTGGTTACAGGGAGACCCTATCTAAAAATATATAGAAATTTATTTTTACATATATTATGCTATTAATAAGTTGTAATACAATGCAAATATGAAAATGAATGAGGCATATTTTAATACAATTTATGATACCATGTCCACATAACACAGTGAAAAGTTCACAGCTTGGCTTGAAAACTTAGCACTTATGATAAATTTTATTAAAGATGTATATACAACTTCATACAAAGAATAGAACTTGGAAAGGTGCTTATATATCAGATTATAATTGAAACTCACACTTGTGAAATAGTTATTGTATCACAATTTTCTTCTAAATATTATCAATTATTCTACATGATTCACAAATATAGATAGTCTCTATATATATATATTATATAGTATATATATGTATATTTTGTGGTCCTAGGGAAGTAAAATAAAATCAGACAGCAGCTGCACAAGAAATAAGATCGACAATTGACAAATGGGAACTCATTGAACTCAAAAGCTTCTGTACATCAAAAGAAACAATAAAGGAAGTGAAAAGAAAACCCAGTGTGGGAAGAAACCTTCACCACAGATACATCTGACAAAGCATTGATTTCCAGAGTATATAAACTACTCAAAAAACAAAGAAGAAAGAAGACAAATGAATCACTCAAAAGATGGAGCAAAGAGCTGAACAAAGACTTCACAAGTGAGGAATTAGAGATGGCTGAGAAACATCTTAAAAGCTGTCCAACATCACTAATAATTAGGGAAATGCAAATTAAGACCACTTTAAGATATCATCTCACTCCGATAAGACTGGCTAGGATCAAGAAAACAAACGATATCAAGTACTGGAGAGGTTGTGGGGAAAGAGGAACAGTCATCCATTGCTGGTGGGAATGTAAACTTGTACAGCCACTACGGAAAGCAGTGTGGAGAACCCTTAGAAGACTCAAAATGAGCTTGCCATTTGACCCAGTCATACCACTCCTGGGCATGTAATCAAAAGACTCATCTAACTGCAGAAATACACGCACAGCTATATTTATTGCAGCTCAGTTCACAATAGCAAAAAGCTGGAACCACCCCAAATGCCCCTCAACTGACGAGTGGATAGAGAAAATGTGGTACATGTACACAATGGAGTTCTATGCAGCAGTAAAGAAAGATGACATCATGAACTTTGCAGGTAAATGGATGGAGCTAGAAGACATTATATTAAGTGAATAAAAACAGTCCCAGAAAAACAAACGACGAATGGTATCCCTCATATGTGGGTGCTAGCGCCAATAACCCAATTATAAATATTTCTTGTGGAGAGGGATGCATATTAGAAGAACAACAACAGAAAGACTGCATCAGAAAACTGAAATGGTGACTCGGGATGGGTGGGAGGGGCGGGAGAGGGACACAGGTCTATATTTGATTAATGTATATTTAATTGACATGAGTTCAACAAATATCCAATTTTGATCAGACTCTATCTACAGGTTACATGGTGCTTTAGGACTAAATAAAAGTAAATTTGTGTATATTAAGCAACATCAGAATGTTTTTAAGGAAACTGACAATCATAGCATCTCTCCCTACACAATGTTCAAATGCTAACAAATGAAATATTACAGGTAACCATTCTACAAAGTTATTAAGACAACAGAGAATGTTCATTAAATCACAGATCAAGAGATTTACTACAGAGAGCTGTGAGTAAACGTTAGATCCTTGTGAAAAATAATGTAGTAGAGTAGAATAGCAATTAGAAAAACCATGCTTCCCTGTCAGCAAATATGTAGAAATAGAGAATGTATATGAGGAAGTGGAATAAGGTTAGAAGTAACACAATTTAGCATAGACAGGAAATATTAATAAACAAAAATATATTATAAATAAACAAAAATAAACTCATCATACAGACAAGAAACAAAAGAAATAAGTCCCAGACCAAGACTTGGAGAATTCTCATATCAACACAATATATGAATACAGAATTAAAAAGGAATAAATAGACCTACTATTGAAATTAAGGAAAATGATTCTCAAATCCAGTCTTTAAAAGAATATCTATAAAATCTACTCTTTACAAGAATCTATAATTTACTGGCAAAGGTAGAGTCAAGTGAGTAAAATGCAAAGCATGGCATGGATTGTTGTTAATATTGCTGTGAAGATAAATATTTTCATTTTTCTTATTTGAAAAATTTCAAACAAGATCTCAATATGTAATTTAGTTGGTTTCAAACTTTCTGTCTTTCTGTCCTGACAGGAACTCACCTGTCAGGATACTACCTGAGGTCATTTTAGGTAGTCTTCTGTCACTGTAAAGCACAAACGGCTGTCAGAGGGAAGGAAGAAAAGCAATGCAATATTCCCACTCAGGGGAAGGTAAGCTGAGATTAAGTGTTTCTCGTTTTGTGCCCAGAACAGATACGCATTTCAAATACATGTTATTCCTTAAGGGTCCAACTTAGATATGCATTTCAAACACAATTTTACATAGTTATATATTCATTCTTAGGAGATAATTGTGAGGAGATTATATCCTTTCCCTTGGAATCTAAAAGCAAGAACAAGAGGTGACAGCCAGCTTCCTTTGGTATTATGCATTGTATATGAAAACGAAGGAGTGTCATGGTAACTTCATAAATAGCATTTAGATTAGGTGCCATAACACAGAAGTTTACTTCTTTCATCGGTGATGCCATTGCCAAATTTAAGAGAATACACATTCATATGTATGATGGTTAACCTTGATTGTTAACTTGATAGAATTTAGAATCACCATGGAAACAAACCTTTGGGCATGTCTTTTTGAGATTATTAAGATTATGTTCATTTATATTTACAAACAAGTATACTGTATACCACTCATCAAAGAAGCTTCTTTTTTCAACAGATAGAGGCTGTTGCTATTACAGAGTTCCATAACTGGTCACAGATGGAGAATATATGTCTGAGCGATGCCCAGCCTTAAGTCAAACATCTACATTGAAACTGGTGCACCTACGTTTCACGGATCATAGCGGAATGAGGCGTAGAGGTAATAGTAATACATTCCTCAAATCTCACCAGCAAATTTCCCTCATACAACACAATATGTTGCACTCAGAAGGCCACATCTGGGCAACTTTTAGAGCACAGTAGACTGCAGAGTGTATGTTCTTAAATAGAACTCCTATGCTAAACCTTACCCACTCATGCCTCAGAGACCTTTGGGGAAGAGGGGCAGAGAAAGTGTAAGAGCCAATATTGGTGCATGACCATAAGGAAACAGGATTTCAGGATTCTTGGAATTTGCTCATATGAACTTCCAACAGTGGTGACATTATGCACAGAACCCAAGCAAATTAAATTTTAAAAAAGCATCATAGAACTGGAAAAATGGACAGCCCCCAAATCCAAGCAAGGACTGACTGCCAACTTATTACTGTGGTGTGAAAGAGAGTAGATCTTCTTTTTTTTTAAATTTTATTTATTTTTGTATGTATATGAATGTACTGTCTGCATGTAGGTCTGTGCACACATGTCATGCAATGCCGCGGAGGTCAGAAGAGGATCTCAGATTCACCTGGAACTGGAGTTCTCCTGGAATTGGAGTTACAGACGGTTCTCAGCCACCATGTGAGTGCTGGGGATCGAACCTGGGTCCTCTGCAAGAGCAGTCAGTGCTCTTAACCGCTTGGCTATCTCTACAGCCCTAGATCTTTTTTTTAATAATTATTTTATTTATTTATTTATTTATTTATTTGTTTGTTTGTTTGTTTATTTGAATGTACTGTCTGCATGTAGGTTTGTGCACGTGTGTCGTGCAATGCCTTGGAGGTCAGAAGAGGGTCTCTGATTCTGCTGGAACTGGATGGAGTTCTCCTGGAATTGGAGTTACAGACGGTTCTCAGCCACCATGTGGGTGCTGGGGATCGAACCCAGGTCCTCTGCAAGAGCAGTCGGTGCTCTTAACCGCTAGGCCATCGTCTCTCCAGCCGCCAAGAGAGAGTAGATCTTTAATGGAGTGACTCTAGATAGACTGACTAGACTGCAGTTGGTGAACTTGCAAGTGTACAGATGTTTCACTGGAAAGGACTTAACATATATGAGATAATGCATCCAATATAGAGTGTGGCAGTATGGGGGATACAGATGGGGAGGTGTCCAAATTTGATCAATATCTTTTATATTAAATTCAAAAAATCAATAAAAATATTTTAAAATAAGATCAGGGTAACTGAAGTGGTAAGGTCCACGATAAATACAGCTAATACCATTGTGTGAGCTTAGGTCTGTGACAGCCAGCTCTTGCTTCTGCCTCTGTACCTCCAGTGCCTGGATGAGTGATAATCTCTGTAAATTTAATGCAAATTAAATTCTTCTTTCCTTTTTCCTTCCTTCCTTTCCTCCTTCCTTCCTTTCCTCCTTCCTTCCTTCCTTCCTTCCTTTCCTCCTTCCTTCATTCCTTTCTTTTCTTCCTTCTATAAATTGCTTTTTTTTTTACAGATATTGTTTGCAGAAATGAGACAAGTGACTAGTACAGGAAATTGGTACTGACAATGAGGCTATTGCTGTGATAAACCCCACAGTGTATATCATGGAACTTTGAAACTCCTTTGAAGAAGATCTGTCTGGAGAGTTTGGAACTTTGGGTTAGAAGAACACAGCAATGGAATAAGCTGAGTTTAGCAGAATGTTTTATTGGGGGTTTCTAAGACCAGAACCCTGAGAAAAAAGAGGGGGCATTGGAATAGCAATTCATGAAGTTCTAGAGCAGAACAATCTCTCTAGTGGGAACTGGGTAGAAGTCATAGACATTACATTATGATAAAGAAATCCAGTTTGACTTGCCTGTGTCCTAAGAATGTCAGTAAGGTTAAATTAAAATGCACTGGCCAATTTTTTTTTTTTTTTTTTTTTTTTGGCAGAGGAACTTTCAAGGCAGGATAACATTAGGGAAAGTCCTCTTATGACATACCGGCATCAGGAGCAAAAGGTGCAACAGAAAGATGTGAAGAATATGATGTTTGGTGAGGAAATGCGGGTTCATCTCTTCATTAACTTAAATTACAGATAAGGCACATTTGAAATTAGTTGTAAATACTACAGAGATTTGCATTACTAAAGAGAAGCATGGTGTTCTTACTGGAGGAACAGGAAAAGTATACTGAAGCTAAGATCCCATTTATCTAAGGCCCAGGCTTGTCAAAAAAGATCATTTGAAAGAAGAGAGCCTACACTAAGAATGTCACTTAAGAGGTTTGTGATGAAAAACGATTGTCTTGGCAAGTTTCTCCAGTCAGCCTGAAAGGCATACAGGAGTTGAAGCAAGCATATGCGTAGGGGTCAGGCAACACCATGTTGGCAAGAGATTTGGCCAGGCCCATCCCATTGTTATTTGTTTTAAAAGAATGAAATAAATAATTTTTTGAGAGTCAAAGAATCTTGGGCCATGATTCCAACAGGCCACTGAGATGAAGCCGTGGTTCCAACAGGCCACTGAGATGAAGCCATTGTTCCAACAGGCCACTGAGATGAAGCCATGGCTCCAACAGGCCACTGAGATGAAGCCATGGTTCCAACAGGCCACTGAGATGAAGCCATGGTTCCAACAGGACACTGAGATGAAGCCATGGTTCCAACAGGCCATGGAGATGAAGCCATTTTTCCAACAGGCCACTGAGATGAAGCCATGGTTCCAACAGGCCAATGAGATTAAGCCGTGGTTCCAACAGGCCACTGAGATGAAGCCATGGTTCCAACAGGCCACTGAGATGAAGCCACTGTTCCAACAGGACACTGAGATGAAGCCATGGTTCCAACAGGCCACTGAGATGAAGCCATGGTTCCAACAGGCCACGGAGATGAAGCCATGGTTCTAACAGGCCACTGAGATGAAGCAATGATTCCAACAGGCCACTGAGATGAAGTCATCCATGGCAGCATTGAAGTCTCTGTATAGAAGCCCTGAGAGGCCTCATGAGAAGTTAGGAAGGTGAAACCTAAGTTGCAGTGGAAGCCACAGGAGGTTGATATCAGGTCCATGGAACATCCAGTGAGGAACTCTGTGTTCACCAAACACAGCTAGTCAAAGAGAGAAGCTGGTGTCCAGCAGGCAGCAGACCTGTAAGAACTGACATAGGAACCCTGTGGAGATCACATGATTTACCATGAGCTGAGCTCTGCATGCCTGACAAGGAGGTGCAGGATATGTGCTGGCCTTTTCTGGCTTGATTCTTGCTTTGGTCTGATTTTCCATTGTGATGTCCCATCTCCTCTCTCTTGAAGTGGAAATATTTACTCTGTGCCTTTATATGTTGGAAGAGCATAATTTGTGTTCTGATTATATAGGTGTGTCAGGCTTAAGAGACTACCTTAAGCCTCAGAAGAAATTTTCGACCTTTAAGCAGTGTTGAAAATAGACTATGGGGACTTTTGAAGTTGAATATTTCAAAGTTTAATAGATGATCGTTAACCCTACGAAGACAAAAGGTAGAAAGTTTTGTATTAAAATTTCTGTGTTTGGGGCTGGAGAGATGGCTCATTTGTTGAGCACTGACTACTCTTGCAGAGGTCCTGGGTTCCATTCCCAGCATCCACTTGGCAGGTAAGAACCATCTTTAACTCCAATTCCAGGGGAATCCAACACCCTCTTCTGACCTCCTCAGCATTGTACGACATGGGTACACCAACCTACATACAGACAGTATACTCATAAACATATAAATAAATAAAAATTTAAAAATTCTGTGTTTGAGTGCCAGATTAATCCATGGGGAGGTATGATGTTCAGTCTTGATTTTCCAACATTATGGGATTTAGAACCACTGTGGGAACAAATCCAGGGCATGTCTGGGAAGAATTATTTACTTTAAATTAATTGTCATGAGTAGAACACCCACTCACCTGCACCTCAAATTCTTGGCAGTACCATTTCTTGGACTTAGCTCTCAGAATAAAAAGGAGAATGCAAAGTGGGCACACACATCCATCGCTCTGTCTTTCTGGAGGAGGATGCGATGTGAGCAGATATCTGCTCCTGCCTCACACTTTCTCACAGCACAATCTGCATCCCCTGGAACTGGAAGCAACAGTAAACTCCCTCTTCCTTATATTGTTTTGTTATGTAATGTACCTTGCCACAGAAATGAGAGGAGCAACTAATATAAAAGCAAAGAAGGAAATACCTCTTGATGAAAACTAAATCTCTATACTACCTATCTCAATCGCCATCCTTGTCTGCAAAGCTCTTCTCACTTCGGTGCCAGCTCCCTGAAGATCTGCTCCTGCAGGACCACCAGGAGGGGAACCATGGGCACAGCTCCAAGAATGCCTTCAGAATTTGCTTGCAATGTACCACAAAAGGATTTCACTGTACAATGCCTGTGGTTCAGTTAGCACTTGGAAAGATAAGAGCCTGTTTTTCCTCTCATTCGGATGAGGATGCAGTTTTCTTAAATGATGGGCTGAGGATGGCAAGAGATGCCTGGCAGAACCTCTCCACCAGAACGAGGCTCTAGAGCATCAGCTTTCCCTTCAACCTCACTATTCTTTTTTTATTTCTTTTTGTTTTTTGTATGTGTATGAATGTACTGTCTGCATGTAGGTTTGTAGGTTTGTGCACCCCTGTCATGCAATGCCGCGGAGGTCAGAAGAGGGTGTCAGATTCCCCTGAAACTGGAGTTAGAGACGGTTCTCAGCCACCATGTGGGTGCTGGGGATCGAACCCAGGTCCTCTGCAAGAGCAGTCGGTGCTCTTAACCGCTAGGCCATCTCTCCAGCCCCCCAACCTCATTATTATAAGTGAGCTTGCTCAGTCAAAATGAGCTGAAGACGCAAGTGCAGACAGGAAGCCTCAGGAATTCCTGAAGTGTAAGGGAACATACTTCCTCTTCCCATTCCTTCCTGAAGTATGAGGGAGCATACTTCTTCTTCCCATCTTTCCATAACACTTGCAAAGCACTCTGATCACTGCCTTCTTTGAAAATGAAAATTGATGTCAAGTAAGTGACTGTGTGTCATTTCAGCCAGGAAGTCTGTCAACTACAACTGTGGCATTAAAATGTGGGTGTCGACATTTCACATTTACAGTAACTATTTTATATGAAATATATTGATCTTCTGTTATGACATTATGAATATTGGAATATGTGATTCATGGCAGTTGATACAATAATTTGGAAATTTAAAGCTAAGGGGATATGGCACGTGAATTTTAAAGTTTCAATCCTTTTCATTTCCTTTCTAAAGTGCCATAAAGGATACAACAGTGAATATAGAATAGAAGCATTCCAGCACTTTATGTTGGTTAAAGTTTAAGTGTCTTGAAAAGTTTTATAGTAGAAAGTACATAATGAATAAAGACAGCATATCAGCCTTATCTACACTTGGGTTTATATTCTAAAATTATTGAAATGTTCTATCCGTGTATTGTGTATTGCGAGGAAGACCAAGCAGATATGGGGCACCTGGTTCCAAACTTTAGGTGCAATTTTCCTTAATTAGAATGTTCTTTAATCTATTCTAGGACAAATGTTCTAAAATGTTTGGCATTGTTTATGTACAAATATTGGTTATGATTCTGCTTTTCTACTCTCAACTTAGTATAAATACAATTTTCAGAGGTAAGACAGGATTTTGCTATGAAGCACTGGCTGACTTAGGCTAACATCAATACTCTTGACCAAGTACCTACTCATCCGAGAAACAGGATTATGTGTAAATACCATCATACACATTACATCTTGAGCTCAAATTCCTTACTATGCAATTTTAATTATATTTTTATTTATTATTATTTAAATAACATTTATTATTTTTATTTTATGTGTATGAGTGTAATGCCTGCACATATGTAAATGCAAATGAGTCATGAAATGCTCACAGAGATCAGAAGAGGGTGTCAAGATCCCCTGGAACTGCAGTTATGGACAGTTGTTAGCTACCATGTGGAAACTGGGAACTGAAACCAAGTCTTCTGCAAGAGCAACCTCTGCTCTTAACTGCCTAACCATTTCTCTAACCCCTGTATTTTTGTTTTGTTTTGTTTTGTTTTGTTTGTGAATGTGTGTGTGTTTGTGTGTGTTGTAAATTTTGTTTTTGCATAGTGTGTGAGTATGTATCTAAATATGCACATCCACAGAGGTGAGAGGACAGTGTCAATGTCCTGATCTCCCTCTCTGGCTTATCCTTTTGACGCAGGTCTCTCCATGATCCTGAGGACCAGTGGGTCCCCAGGAATCCCTGAGTGCACAGCCTGTAGATATGCAAGCTTCTATACCTGGCTCTTTTCAAAACTGTTAGGTTTCAGAACTCAGTTCCGCGTGCTTGCACAGGCTTCTTTCTGGATTCTGAGCTCAAATTTTAGAAATCTCTTTATACATGGAGAAATCCTGTACTCCTCCATGCACTCCCACTTCCAATTCCTAATTTCTAATACCTGTCTTCACTTTTGGACCTTTCCTAAATTTTGAGGGCATATAGCAGTTGGAGTGAGTGGTTGGTATTTCAGTAGCCTCTCTGTGAAACCAGTACAGATATTTATGTAAAAACTCTACATCAATGCCTCTTTTTCATCTTCCACAGTTTTTATTTTTTATTTTTTTTATGTGTATGAGTGTACTGTCTGCATGTAGGTTGGTGCACCCATGGTGTGCAATGCCGCAGAGGTCAGAAGAGGGCGTCAGATTCCCCTGGAACTGGAGTTAAAGACGTTTCTTAGCCACATTGTGGGGGCTGGGAATCCAACCTGGGTCCTCTGCAAGAGCAATTGGTGCTCTTATCCACTGAGCCATCTCTCCAGCCCCATCTTTCACAGTTTTATAGATATAAGGAGTGGTTTCCCTAAACCAATTCATTGAATGAATGTGCCTACAGAAAACCTTTACAGTCTTCTCCAGACATTCTTTGCAAAATACGTGAATAAACATGTTATGAAATAAAATGTAGAAGAGAAAGTGTCTGAATTCAAAAAAATTTAAGAATCACTTCCAAAGCACCACCTTGGCAAAATAATGAGTACTGAAATTTAAAGCTCTAAGAAATTTGGGGACATAAAACTTCCACAACTTAATTAATCATTCCAATTTTACACTACTGAAATGCAGAAGGTTTTTTTTTCCTTCTTTATTTTTTTCATTTTTTTAACAATAAGTAATAATTTATGAGTACAAGCATCCTTCATGTAAAACCAATTTGCAAGCAGTTGCACACAAACCCATACAGCCCAAGTGTCCCACCATCTAGCTGGGGGGGGGGCTTGTATGTACAATCAAGTTGATCAAATAAGTGTCCAGTCTATATTGCTGTAGTTTCACCATTCAACCCAATTGCAGCCCTCACATTCTACCATGCCCCATCTTCTGCAGATTGTTCCCTAGGCTTAGAAAAGGGGCACAGGTGGATGAGAAACAAAACAGTCTACTTTCTCTGGAGCTGTCATTTTGGAAGCTGATCAATTCTGGCTGTTTCCTTTCATGGGCTGACAGTTTGTCCAGGAATAGCCTTTCAATCTTACAAATGAAGCACAAGCAATTAGATATAGGTATTTATTTTTTTTTATTTTTTAACATTGTTTTATTGATGCTTTGTGCATTTCATACATCATTTTCCAATTCAGTTCAGGCATATTTCCCTTTCCCTCCCCCCCCCCACTCCCACCTCAACCGAGATCATGCATTCTGCCATAACTGTTCTGTATATTTCTCTCAGTTTTTTTCTTCATTTTTTAGCTATAAGTGATAATCCATGAGTACAAGCATCCTTCATGTAAAACCAATTTGGTTTTACAGGCTGTTGTACCCAAACCCCCACAGCCCCACCTTCCAGCGGGGGGTGAGGGGTTGTATGTTCAATCAGGTTGATCAAATGAGTGTCCAGACTACATCGCTGTAGTTTCACCATTCACCCCAATCGCAGCCCTTACATTCTACCACACCCCCTCTTCTGCAGATTATTCCCTAGGCTTAGAAAGGGGCACAGGTGGATGAGAAGCAAAACAGTCCACTCTCTCTGGAGCTGTTGTCTTGGACTCTGGTCAATTCTGGCTGTTTCCTTTCATGGGCTGACAGTTTGTCCAGGAATAACCTTTCGATCCTACTAATGAAGCACAAGCAATTAGATATATAGGTATTTAAACA